>JASWDR010000065.1:0-2500 GCA_033439105.1 Magallana nippona
GTAAAGGGACGCCGACGGGCTCGCCGTGCGCTCGCGCTGGAGGAGGGCGTGCTCGACCAGGGGCCGGGCGCCTTGCGCGGGCACCGTCGAACTGCGACCGGCCGTCCCGGACCGGAGCAGCAGTCCGCAGGCACGGCGGCCCTGTAGTCTTCCGTTCCAAAATCTCCTCCATATGGTAAGATCGGGCAGCCGAATCCTACCTACTCAGAGCGGCAGAGCAGCATTTCCTCGGGGCGGCCTGCTGCTCATGCTTCGAACAGCGCGCACCGGCTGTCTCGAAACGAAGCGGCGAAAATCACTTCCTCGAGGTCGCCCCCGGTACCTGCTTCGCGCGGCCTGCTTTGGCTCTCGGTGTCGGGAATCGGCCGAGCACGCAGACCCAGGGAGAGGCCTGCGGAGTATGCTGCCCCGACCGCGCGAGAGCAGCGGAGTAGCGGGACACATGCGCGGAGCAGGGAGAGGCCTGCGGGTCCTGCTGCCCCGACCGCGCGAGAGCAGCGGAGTAGCGGGACTCATGCCTGGAGCAGGGAGCTGCCTGCGGGTCATGCTGCCCCGACCGCCAGAAGGCAGCGGAGTAGCGGGACTTAGGCGCTGAGCAGGGAGGGGCCTGCGGGTCCTGCTGCCCCGACCGCCCGAGGGCAGTGGAGTAGCGGGACTCATGCGCGGAGCAGGGAGAGGCCTGCGGGTCCTGCTGCCCCGACCGCCCGAAGGCAGCGGAGTAGCGGGACTCATGCGCGGAGCAGGGAGAGGCCTGCGGGTCCTGCTGCCCCGACCGCGCGAGGGCAGCGGAGTAGCGGGACTCATGCCTGGAGCAGGGAGCTGCCTGCGGGTCCTGCCGCCCCGACCGCCCGAAGGCAGCGGAGTAGCGGGACTCATGCGCGGAGCAGGGAGAGGCCTGCTGCCCAGACCTTAAGAGAGTCATAGTTACAGCGGAGTAGCGGGACTTAGGCGCCGAGCAGGGAGAGGCCTGCGGGTCCTGCTGCCCCGTCCGCCAGAAGGCAGCGTAGTAGCGGGACTCATGCGCGGAGCAGGGAGAGGCCTGCGGGGTCTGCTGTCCCGACCGCGCGAGAGCAGCGGAGTAGCGGGACTCATGCGCGGAGCAGGGGGCTGACTGCGGGTCCTGCTGCCCCGACCGCCCGAAGGCAGCGGACTCATGCGCGAAGCAGGGAGCTGCCTGCGGGTTCTGCCGTCCCGACCGCGCGAGAGCAGCGGAGTAGCGGGACTCATGCGCGGAGCAGGGAGAGGCCTGCGGAGTATGCTGCCCCGACCTCGCCAGACCCAGGTAAGCCTTACCTGGTCTCCGCTCGGCCACCCCAGCCTCGAGGCCGAATGCCGATCTCGAAGCGGGGTGAAGGCTTTTCCCGGTGATTCCCCCATATGGCAAGATCGATCGGACGAATACGTGCTACTCAGGACGGGGGAGCAGCGCCTTCCTCGGGACGGCCTGCGACTCTTGCCCCGTAACAGGACCCGGCGATTGCTTTTGAAACGAAGCGGCAGAACTGCATTTCATCGGAGACGCCCCCTGTTCCTGCCTCGAACTGCCTGCACTGGCTTTCAGACCTGTTCGAAGCGGTAACAGCGAGCTGCTCCGATGAAACGCAGTACTGCCGCTTCGTTTCGAAACAGTCCTTTCGGAGTAGCGGGACTCATGCGCGAAGCAGGGAGCTGCCTGCGGGTTCTGATGTCCCGACCGCGCGAGAGCAGCGTAGTAGCGGGACACATGCGCGGAGCAGGGAGAGGCCTGCGGGTCCTGCTGCCCCGACCGCGCGAGGGCAGCGGAGTAGCGGGACTCATGCCTGGAGCAGGGAGCTGCCTGCGGGTCCTGCTGCCCCGACCGCCCGAGGGCAGCGGAGTAGCGGGACTCATGCGCCGAGCAGGGGGCTGCCTGCGGGTCCTGCTGCCCCGACCGCCCGAGGGCAGCGGAGTAGCGGGACTCATGCGCGGAGCAGGGAGAGGCCTGCGGGTCCTGCTGCCACCGACCGCGCGAGGGCAGCGGAGTAGCGGGACTCATGCCTGGAGCAGGGAGCTGCCTGCGGGTCCTGCTGCCCCGACCGCCAGAAGGCAGCGGAGTAGCGGGACTTAGGCGCTGAGCAGGGAGAGGCCTGCGGGTCCTGCTGCCCCGACCGCCCGAGGGCAGTGGAGTAGCGGGACTCATGCGCGGAGCAGGGAGAGGCCTGCGGGTCCTGCTGCCCCGACCGCCCGAGGGCAGCGGAGTAGCGAGACTCATGCGCGAAGCAGGGAGCTGCCTGCGGGTTCTGCCGTCCCGACCGCGCGAGAGCAGCGGAGTAGCGGGACTCATGCGCGGAGCAGGGAGAGGCCTGCGGAGTATGCTGCCCCGACCGCCCGAGGGCAGCGGAGTAGCGGGACTCATGCGCGGAGCAGGGAGAGGCCTGCGGGGTCTGCTGTCCCGACCGCGCGAGAGCAGCGGAGTAGCGGGACTCATGCGCGGAGCAGGGGGCTGACTGCGGGTCCTGCTGCCCCGACCGCCCGAAGGCAG
>JASWDR010000065.1:12500-15000 GCA_033439105.1 Magallana nippona
GTCTCGAAACGAAGCGGCGAAAATCACTTCCTCGAGGTCGCCCCCGGTACCTGCTTCGCGCGGCCTGCTTTGGCTCTCGGTGTCGGGAATCGGCCGAGCACGCAGACCCAGGGAGAGGCCTGCGGAGTATGCTGCCCCGACCGCGCGAGAGCAGCGGAGTAGCGGGACACATGCGCGGAGCAGGGAGAGGCCTGCGGGTCCTGCTGCCCCCGACCGCGCGAGAGCAGCGGAGTAGCGGGACTCATGCCTGGAGCAGGGAGCTGCCTGCGGGTCATGCTGCCCCGACCGCCAGAAGGCAGCGGAGTAGCGGGACTTAGGCGCTGAGCAGGGAGGGGCCTGCGGGTCCTGCTGCCCCGACCGCCCGAGGGCAGTGGAGTAGCGGGACTCATGCGCGGAGCAGGGAGAGGCCTGCGGGTCCTGCTGCCCCGACCGCCCGAAGGCAGCGGAGTAGCGGGACTCATGCGCGGAGCAGGGAGAGGCCTGCGGGTCCTGCTGCCCCGACCGCGCGAGGGCAGCGGAGTAGCGGGACTCATGCCTGGAGCAGGGAGCTGCCTGCGGGTCCTGCCGCCCCGACCGCCCGAAGGCAGCGGAGTAGCGGGACTCATGCGCGGAGCAGGGAGAGGCCTGCTGCCCAGACCTTAAGAGAGTCATAGTTACAGCGGAGTAGCGGGACTTAGGCGCCGAGCAGGGAGAGGCCTGCGGGTCCTGCTGCCCCGTCCGCCAGAAGGCAGCGTAGTAGCGGGACTCATGCGCGGAGCAGGGAGAGGCCTGCGGGGTCTGCTGTCCCGACCAGCGCGAGAGCAGCGGAGTAGCGGGACTCATGCGCGGAGCAGGGGGCTGACTGCGGGTCCTGCTGCCCCGACCGCCCGAAGGCAGCGGACTCATGCGCGAAGCAGGGAGCTGCCTGCGGGTTCTGCCGTCCCGACCGCGCGAGAGCAGCGGAGTAGCGGGACTCATGCGCGGAGCAGGGAGAGGCCTGCGGAGTATGCTGCCCCGACCTCGCCAGACCCAGGTAAGCCTTACCTGGTCTCCGCTCGGCCACCCCAGCCTCGAGGCCGAATGCCGATCTCGAAGCGGGGTGAAGGCTTTTTCCCGGTGATTCCCCCATATGGCAAGATCGATCGGACGAATACGTGCCGGGGGAGCAGCGCCTTCCTCGGGACGGCCTGCGACTCTTGCCCCGTAACAGGACCCGGCGATTGCTTTTGAAACGAAGCGGCAGAACTGCATTTCATCGGAGACGCCCCCTGTTCCTGCCTCGAACTGCCTGCACTGGCTTTCAGACCTGTTCGAAGCGGTAACAGCGAGCTGCTCCGATGAAACGCAGTTGCCTGCGGGTCATGCTGCCCCGACCGCCAGAAGGCAGCGGAGTAGCGGGACTTAGGCGCTGAGCAGGGAGGGGCCTGCGGGTCCTGCTGCCCCGACCGCCCGAGGGCAGTGGAGTAGCGGGACTCATGCGCGGAGCAGGGAGAGGCCTGCGGGTCCTGCTGCCCCGACCGCCCGAAGGCAGCGGAGTAGCGGGACTCATGCGCGGAGCAGGGAGAGGCCTGCGGGTCCTGCTGCCCCGACCGCGCGAGGGCAGCGGAGTAGCGGGACTCATGCCTGGAGCAGGGAGCTGCCTGCGGGTCCTGCCGCCCCGACCGCCCGAAGGCAGCGGAGTAGCGGGACTCATGCGCGGAGCAGGGAGAGGCCTGCTGCCCAGACCTTAAGAGAGTCATAGTTACAGCGGAGTAGCGGGACTTAGGCGCCGAGCAGGGAGAGGCCTGCGGGTCCTGCTGCCCCGTCCGCCAGAAGGCAGCGTAGTAGCGGGACTCATGCGCGGAGCAGGGAGAGGCCTGCGGGGTCTGCTGTCCCGACCGCGCGAGAGCAGCGGAGTAGCGGGACTCATGCGCGGAGCAGGGGGCTGACTGCGGGTCCTGCTGCCCCGACCGCCCGAAGGCAGCGGACTCATGCGCGAAGCAGGGAGCTGCCTGCGGGTTCTGCCGTCCCGACCGCGCGAGAGCAGCGGAGTAGCGGGACTCATGCGCGGAGCAGGGAGAGGCCTGCGGAGTATGCTGCCCCGACCTCGCCAGACCCAGGTAAGCCTTACCTGGTCTCCGCTCGGCCACCCCAGCCTCGAGGCCGAATGCCGATCTCGAAGCGGGGTGAAGGCTTTTCCCGGTGATTCCCCCATATGGCAAGATCGATCGGACGAATACGTGCTACTCAGGACGGGGGAGCAGCGCCTTCCTCGGGACGGCCTGCGACTCTTGCCCCGTAACAGGACCCGGCGATTGCTTTTGAAACGAAGCGGCAGAACTGCATTTCATCGGAGACGCCCCCTGTTCCTGCCTCGAACTGCCTGCACTGGCTTTCAGACCTGTTCGAAGCGGTAACAGCGAGCTGCTCCGATGAAACGCAGTACTGCCGCTTCGTTTCGAAACAGTCCTTTCGGAGTAGCGGGACTCATGCGCGAAGCAGGGAGCTGCCTGCGGGTTCTGATGTCCCGACCGCGCGAGAG
>JASWDR010000065.1:37500-40000 GCA_033439105.1 Magallana nippona
CGCCGACCGCCGATGTCGAAGCGGAGAGCAGGCCGCCCCCGGCTACATGCCTCAGTCCCGCTTCTCCGCTTCTTCGCGCGGTCGGGGAAGCAGACACCGAAGGCCGCCTTCTGCGAAATACCGAGGTCCCGCTTCTCCGCTTCGCGCCCGGTCGGGGAAGCAGACTCCGCAGGCCGCCCCCCTGCGAAAAGCCGAGGTCGCGCTTGTCCGGCAGCAGCTGCCAGCCGAGCATTTACAGCAGAGCGACTGCGGTAAAGGGACGCCGACGGGCTCGCCGTGCGCTCGCGCTGGAGGAGGGCGTGCTCGACCAGGGGCCGGGCGCCTTGCGCGGGCACCGTCGAACTGCGACCGGCCGTCCCGGACCGGAGCAGCAGTCCGCAGGCACGGCGGCCCTGTAGTCTTCCGTTCCAAAATCTCCTCCATATGGTAAGATCGGGCAGCCGAATCCTACCTACTCAGAGCGGCAGAGCAGCATTTCCTCGGGGCGGCCTGCTGCTCATGCTTCGAACAGCGCGCACCGGCTGTCTCGAAACGAAGCGGCGAAAATCACTTCCTCGAGGTCGCCCCCGGTACCTGCTTCGCGCGGCCTGCTTTGGCTCTCGGTGTCGGGAATCGGCCGAGCACGCAGACCCAGGGAGAGGCCTGCGGAGTATGCTGCCCCGACCGCGCGAGAGCAGCGGAGTAGCGGGACACATGCGCGGAGCAGGGAGAGGCCTGCGGGTCCTGCTGCCCCGACCGCGCGAGAGCAGCGGAGTAGCGGGACTCATGCCTGGAGCAGGGAGCTGCCTGCGGGTCATGCTGCCCCGACCGCCAGAAGGCAGCGGAGTAGCGGGACTTAGGCGCTGAGCAGGGAGGGGCCTGCGGGTCCTGCTGCCCCGACCGCCCGAGGGCAGTGGAGTAGCGGGACTCATGCGCGGAGCAGGGAGAGGCCTGCGGGTCCTGCTGCCCCGACCGCCCGAAGGCAGCGGAGTAGCGGGACTCATGCGCGGAGCAGGGAGAGGCCTGCGGGTCCTGCTGCCCCGACCGCGCGAGGGCAGCGGAGTAGCGGGACTCATGCCTGGAGCAGGGAGCTGCCTGCGGGTCCTGCCGCCCCGACCGCCCGAAGGCAGCGGAGTAGCGGGACTCATGCGCGGAGCAGGGAGAGGCCTGCTGCCCAGACCTTAAGAGAGTCATAGTTACAGCGGAGTAGCGGGACTTAGGCGCCGAGCAGGGAGAGGCCTGCGGGTCCTGCTGCCCCGTCCGCCAGAAGGCAGCGTAGTAGCGGGACTCATGCGCGGAGCAGGGAGAGGCCTGCGGGGTCTGCTGTCCCGACCGCGCGAGAGCAGCGGAGTAGCGGGACTCATGCGCGGAGCAGGGGGCTGACTGCGGGTCCTGCTGCCCCGACCGCCCGAAGGCAGCGGACTCATGCGCGAAGCAGGGAGCTGCCTGCGGGTTCTGCCGTCCCGACCGCGCGAGAGCAGCGGAGTAGCGGGACTCATGCGCGGAGCAGGGAGAGGCCTGCGGAGTATGCTGCCCCGACCTCGCCAGACCCAGGTAAGCCTTACCTGGTCTCCGCTCGGCCACCCCAGCCTCGAGGCCGAATGCCGATCTCGAAGCGGGGTGAAGGCTTTTCCCGGTGATTCCCCCATATGGCAAGATCGATCGGACGAATACGTGCTACTCAGGACGGGGGAGCAGCGCCTTCCTCGGGACGGCCTGCGACTCTTGCCCCGTAACAGGACCCGGCGATTGCTTTTGAAACGAAGCGGCAGAACTGCATTTCATCGGAGACGCCCCCTGTTCCTGCCTCGAACTGCCTGCACTGGCTTTCAGACCTGTTCGAAGCGGTAACAGCGAGCTGCTCCGATGAAACGCAGTACTGCCGCTTCGTTTCGAAACAGTCCTTTCGGAGTAGCGGGACTCATGCGCGAAGCAGGGAGCTGCCTGCGGGTTCTGATGTCCCGACCGCGCGAGAGCAGCGTAGTAGCGGGACACATGCGCGGAGCAGGGAGAGGCCTGCGGGTCCTGCTGCCACCGACCGCGCGAGGGCAGCGGAGTAGCGGGACTCATGCCTGGAGCAGGGAGCTGCCTGCGGGTCCTGCTGCCCCGACCGCCCGAGGGCAGCGGAGTAGCGGGACTCATGCGCCGAGCAGGGGGCTGCCTGCGGGTCCTGCTGCCCCGACCGCCCGAGGGCAGCGGAGTAGCGGGACTCATGCGCGGAGCAGGGAGAGGCCTGCGGGTCCTGCTGCCCCGACCGCGCGAGGGCAGCGGAGTAGCGGGACTCATGCCTGGAGCAGGGAGCTGCCTGCGGGTCCTGCTGCCCCGACCGCCAGAAGGCAGCGGAGTAGCGGGACTTAGGCGCTGAGCAGGGAGAGGCCTGCGGGTCCTGCTGCCCCGACCGCCCGAGGGCAGTGGAGTAGCGGGACTCATGCGCGGAGCAGGGAGAGGCCTGCGGGTCCTGCTGCCCCGACCGCCCGAGGGCAGCGGAGTAGCGAGACTCATGCGCGAAGCAGGGAGCTGC
>JASWDR010000565.1:0-25000 GCA_033439105.1 Magallana nippona
CATCGAAAAATATAATACATCAAGTGACTAGTTCGGGTAAGAAAATCTCCAAAAATAGACAGCAACATGAATACCTTTATGTAAATTCAAGTATTTCGATGTTAAGGACAATGCGATAAACCTGATTAGTTAACGATATAACGTTTATTTTAACGTTTTAATACCGTTCAACAATTTCACCCTCCGATTCTTGATCTCGGGACGCTTGATGGTCATTAAGTTACAAAAGTGTGTGTACCGGGGTTAGCCATCTCAGAGACTATCGAAGATATTGCGACGGGACCCAGAGGGTTAGAAACCGTTTTTGATGCTCTTTATAGATCCGCTAACGGTCCAAAAATGAAAAAACACCGAAGTGACCAAACCCCGAAACCTTTATGTTACGAAACACACTAATTAAGTACGAAGCACAACATTTAAGTTACAAAGCACACTTTATTAAGTTACAAAGCACACTTTTTTTCATTAAGTTACACAAAGTGTGCCTTTAAGTTACAAAAAGTGTGCTTTTTGACCCATTCCCCTAAACCTAACCCTAACCCTAACCCTAACCTAACCCTAACCCTAACCCTAACCCTAACCTAACCCCTAACCCTAACCCTAACCCCCTAACCCTAACCCTAACCCTAACCCTAACCCTAACCCTAACCCTAACCCTAACCCTAACCCAACCCATAATTTTCTGTTATTGTTAAAAATCAGTGTAGTAAAATCATTTAGGAAACTCCCTATGTCTTTGGAATTAATATAAACATCTTAATTTATCCTTTAATACATTAATACCAAGGAATAAACAGCATTAGTTTAACGAAAATCTTTTTATAATGAAATTAGAACTCCATGAAGGAACCCATATTCTTCATTTTAACGTTAAAAATAGATATAGTTAAATGCTTAGGAGACCCCCTAAATCTTTTAGGATATATATTTACACCCTTATTTCTCCTTTAATACATTAATACCACAGAATAATCAGCATTAGTTGAAGGAAAAATGTTTTTATTAAGAAATTACATCCCCTGAGACAACCCATAATTTTCTGTTTATCGTTAAAAATCAGTGTAGTAAATCATTTAGGAAACTCCCTATGTCTTTGGAATTAATACAAACACCTTAATTTATCCTTTAATACATTAATACCAAGGAATTAACAACATTAGTTTCAGGAAAAATCTTTTTATTAAGAAATTAGAACTCCATGAAGGAGCCCATATTCTTCATTTTAAACATTAAAAATGGATGTAGTTTAAACACTTGGGAGACCCCCCTTAATCTTTTAGGATTAATATTTACACCCTTATTTCTCCTTTAATACATTAATACCAAGAAATAATCAGCATTAGTAGAAGGAAAAATCCTTTTATTAAGAAATTACATCCCCCTGAAACAACCCATAATTTTCTGTTTATCGTTAAAAATCAGTGTAGTAAATCATTTAGGAAACTCCCTATGTCTTGGAATTAATACAAACACCTTAATTTATCCTTCAATACATTAATACCAAGGAATAAACAGCATTAGTTTAAGGTAAAAATCCTTTTATTAAGAAATTACATCTCCCTGAGATGAACCCATAATTTTCTGTTTATCGTTAAAAATCAGTCTAGTAAATCATTTAGGAAAACTCCCTATGTCTTTGGAATTAATACAGACACCTTTATTTATCCTTTAATACATTAAATACCAAGGAATAAACAGCATTAGTTTAAGGAAAATTCCTTTTATTAAGAAAATACATCTCCCTGAGATGACCCATAATTTTCTGTTTATTGTTAAAAATCAGTCTAGTAAATCATTTAGGAAACTCCCTATGTCTTTGGAATTAATACAAACACCTTTATTTATCCTTTAATACATTAATACCAAGGAATTAACAGCATTAAGTTTAAGGAAAATCTTTTATTAAGAAATTAGAACTCCATGAAGGAACCCATATTCTTCATTTTAACGTTAAAAATGGATATAGTTAAACGCTTAGGAGACCCCTAAATCTTTTAGGATTAATGTTTACGACCTTATTTCTCCTATATTACATAATACAAAGAAATTAACAGCATAGTATAAGGAAAAATCCTTTAATAAAGAAATTATACTCCACTCAGAAAACCCATAATTTTCTGTTTATCGTTTAAAAATGAGTATAGTTAACCACTTAAGAAACCCCCTAAATCTTTTGGGATCAATATTTGTACCCTAATTTATCCTATATTACATCAATACAAAGAGATAATAGCCATTAGTTTAAGGAAAAATCCTTTTATGTTGAACTTAGACCCCCATTAGAAAGCCTTTAATTTTCAATTTAACGTTAAAAAATCAGTGTAGTTGATCACTTAGGAAACCCCTTAATCATTTAGGGATCAATATTTGTACCCTAATTTATACCTTATTACATTAATATAAACAAATAATCCCCATTAGTTTAAAGAAAAGTCCTTTAATTAAGAAATTTCATCGCATCGAAGGAACCCATAAATTTCAATTCGTTATAAAAATCAGGATTGTTAATCACTTAGGAAACTCCCTCAATCTTTTGGGATCAATATTTTCCACCCTTATTTATTGTTTATTACATTAATACAAAGAAATAATCGGCATTAGTTTAAGGAAAAATCCTTTAAATTATGAGATTAAACCCCCATGAGAAAACTCATATTTTCAACTATCATCGAAAAATCAGTATAGTTAATTACTAAGGAAACCCCCTAAATAATATGGATCAATATTTATATCCTAAATTTATCCTAAATTACATTGATATAAAGAAGTAATCACCACTAGTTTAGAGAATAATCCTATTATTTTGAACTTACACACCCAGTAGGAAAGCCATTGTTTTGAATTGATCATTTAAAAGTCTATATACTTAATCACTTTGCTTTGGTATTTTTTAGCTTTTAGTCCTTTAATCCTCTCATATATATCTTGATTTATATCTTAAGTGCAATCAATAGTTCAGTATCCACCCCATCAGGTACACTACTCAGAATGCATTTTCTCCATATGCTCAGGGATTATCAGCAAAATAACCTTCAAACCATTTATTTGTTCTTTGTAAGTAGTACAGTTTCAATGACTATGTACGAGGGTTCGATTCCCTCCCTAGGCATAAATGGAACAGAAAGCTGGTGCAAAGTGGGCCAGATAGCCTAGTGGCCCCGCATAGTCAGAGCTGTAAAATAATGATAGAATAATTGATTCTAAAACATTCAAAGTGCTTCTTAGAGAAAATGACACAAATAGCTAAAAGAACAAGTGTGTGCTTGACAAAAGGTAATTATTAGGTTGTACATGTATCACCTTTTTTCAGCTGATAGTGGGAATTGAACCCACTCCTTTTCCTGATTGATAACAGGAAATGTGCTCGAATACACCACATCAGCTTTATTGATGATTATGTACTCTAATTCAGAGAGAGAGAGAGAGAGAGAGAGAGAAATCTTGTTTGTTTGTAGGTAGTATACAGTTCAATGACTATGTACGAGGGTTCAATTCCCTCCCTAGGCATAATGGAACAAGAAAGCTGGTGCAAAGTGGGCAGATAGCCTAGTGGCCCCGCATAGTCAGAGCTTGCATACATAATGATATTACACATAACAATCAGGTTCGAAGGATCTCCAAAAATATCAAGAAAAACGACTATCTTGACGTTATTCAAGTATTTCCATGACCGAGCAATGCGACAATACTAATGGAGTAACGATTAATCGAGTTTTTGTCGATTTGAATCCGTTTCAAAAAATTCACACCATCGAAAAATATAATACATCAAGTGACTAGTTCGGGTAAGAAAATCTCCAAAAATAGACAGCAACATGAATACCTTTATGTAAATTCAAGTATTCGATGTTAAAACAATGCGATAAACCTGATTAGTTAACGATATAAACGTTTATTTTAACGTTTTAACCTTTCAAACAATTTCACCCTCCGATTCTTGATCTCGGACGCTTGATGGTCATTAAGTTACAAAAGTGTGTGTACCGGGGTTAGCCATCTCGGAGACTATCGAAGATATTGCGACGGGACCCAGAGGGTTAGAAACCGTTTTTGATGCTCTTTATAGATCCGCTAACGGTCCAAAAATGAAAAACACCGAAGTGACCAAACCCCGAAACTTTATGTTACGAAACACACTAATTAAGTTACGAAGCACACATTTAAGTTACAAAGCACACTTTATTAAGTTACAAAGCACACTTTTTTTCATTAAGTTACACAAAGTGATGCCTTTAAGTTACAAAAAGTGTGCTTTTTGACCCATTCCCCTAACCCCCTAACCCTAACCCTAACCCTAACCCCTAACCTAAACCCAACCCTAACCCTAACCCTAACCCTAACCCTAACCCAACCCTAACCCTAACCCTAACCCTAACCCTAACCCCTACCCTACCCTAACCCTAACCCTAACCCTAACCCTAACCCTAACCCCTAACCCTAACCCTAACCCTAACCCTACCCTAACCCTAACCCTAACCCTAACCCTAACCCTAACCCTTAACCCTAACCCCTAACCCTAACCCTAACCCTAACCCTAACCCTAACCCTAACCCTAACCCTAACCCTAATTAGCGTCGCCGGTACACTTTTTGTAACTTAAACTTTCAAAGGCTGGGGTTAGGGCTTAAAACCCCGGGGTTAGAGGACCACTGAGTTTTAGATTGTGAATTAAGGTCCAATCTACAATCTAAAACAAAAAAAACCATCTAACCCCGTATTGGAAGTGCCCAGTTTTGGAGCTCAAACCAAAGTTTAAGTTACAAAGCACAACTTGTCATTTTGGTCGTTATTTACAGGGGGTTAGAAACGTTCTTGGTGACCAATTGGTTTTAGCTACCTGTTTTTTAAGTTGGACTCTACCCCACCTAACCCCCTATAAGTAAAAAAGTTGTCAAAATTCAGGAAAAAATTTACCTCTGGTGGGGTACACAAATCTCCAGATCATCTAACCCTAGGTTCAAAATATCAGGTCTTCCTCAACTTTTTTTCTTCTACATCGTCGTAGAGCATTCAAATTTGGTGGAAACATTGCAATTTAGATAAGGAACACTGTTATGCCTTTATCCCTGCTCAAAAATCGTATTTTGGAAAATTTACCGATTTTTCCAAATTTCCGACTTTTGGGATTAAGTTACAAAAGCACACTTTTCAACCACCTGTGGTTACCTTATTTTTTGCTTCTAATACTTCTTTTAAGGTATAATTAGCAACATTTTAATCAGTTCTATACTTTAGCTAGACTTGGTACACAAAGCACCGGAAATAACGTCACAGGACCACTCGGAAAAAGTGTGCTTTGTAACTTCATTTTTTTAATCATGTTATATAGTAAATGGTCCAATGCTGGGGTTAGCAATTTTTTCATGCTGTATATATCAAAACAATTGGTTACTAAGGATACTTTGGACAATAATCATTAACCTTAGCCCTTTCTCACTCACTTGCCACCTCTAATAAGTGAGTATTGGAACCTCAAATCTGGTACCACTTTCGGTAACTTAATGGTCAAAAATGTCCTTTTTTGGCTTTAATTCTTTTATTTATGCAGGGTTAGCATACTTTTTGCCATTAATTATCATCTTTTAGTACATGTATCTTAAATATAAGCAAAATTGCTCCTATCTTATGTTAATGACCCTGTGACCCCCTAAAACCTCTATTTTTCCACTCCGAGCGTCCCTTTTCGGCTCTTATTTTTTTTATTTATCGCAATATTCTAACTCATGTGCAGAAATTATCATGTTTCGCTAGATATATCTCAGATATATGCAAAGAAGGATCATATCTTGTACGGTTTACCCTGTACTCTCTTGTAATTTGCCTTTTCCGCTGAAAATTCTAAGTCCAAATGGAAGTCCAAAAAGCGTCAAAATGGATCTATAAAATCAGTATATCGCTAACTTTTTTACATAATCCACTTTATTTTAGGCGGAAAGACCGGATGCAATGTCAAAAATATCCAAGATTTCCCCATAGCGGCCGAGATCTCTAACACCCGCACTTGGTCCTGTGCCTCGTAACTTAATCTTTTGGAAAGTGGGGGAAAGCGAAATTGTTGAAACGGGTATAAATCGTTAAAATCAAGATTATATCGTTAACTATTGGGGATTATCGCATTGATCTAATGTCGAAAACTTGAAATAACGTAAAGATATTTCATAATAATTGATAACTTCGCAGAACCGTGACCCTGTTTTTGGCACTTTTTTCCTCATTGTCACTGATAGGGTAAAATTTTTGAGCGGATCAAAATCGTTAAAATTAGCTATACCGTTAACTTTTAAGGATTATCGCATTGATCCAATGTCGAATACTTGAATTAACGTAAGGATAATGATGATTATCGACAACTTGAAAGGTGTTGCTACCATATCTTTAACGTTAAATATAACATTATGGTAACACTAAAGGGGCTCCAAATTCTTAAATAAGGGGTAATACTTTAAACTAATGTGGATATTTCCTTTGCTTTAATGTATATTAGGACAAATTGGGTAGAAATACAGAAAATTAAAGATTTAGAGGGTGTCAGAAAGGATATAGTGTACCATATAATTACGTCAAATAGAAATTTATGGGTATACTCAAGGGGGTATAAATTCATAATAGAGGGGAAATCATCTAATCTAAAGCTCATAATTCCTTTGTTTTAATGTGTATTAGGAGAAATTAAGGTTGAAATATGCATACTTAGAGTTTTAGAGGGGTTCAAAAGGGAATTAGTATACCTTAAAAACTAACGGTAAATTGTAAATTATGGGTTTTCTCAGAGGGGTAAAAATTCATAATAGAGGAAAAATCCTTTTAATTAAGGGTCCTATTCTCTTTGTATTATTGTATATTAGGATAATATAGGGTAGAAATATTGATGTTAGAGATATAGAGGGTATCAGAAGGTATTTAGTATGCCATATATTTAACGTTAAATTGGAATTTATGGGTATTCTCAGGGGGGTATAAATTCATAAGAGATGGGTAATCCTTTCATGCAAGGCTGATAATTCCTTTGTTTTAATGAATACGAGCATTATATAGGGTATAATCATTGGTACTTAGAGATTTAGAGGGTTTCCGAAGGGACTTAGTATGCCATATATTTAATGTCAAATGGAAATTTATGGCTATATTCAGTGGGATATAAATTCATCATAGAGGGGTATACCTGTTAACTAAGGTTCCTAATACCTTTGTTTTAATGTATATTAGAAAGAATGAGGGTAGAAATTTTGATGCTTAGAGATTTAGAGGGGTCAGAATGGATTTAGTATGCCAAATAATTAGCGGGAAATTCAAAATTATGGGTTTACTTAGGGGGATATAAATTGATAATAGAGGGGTACTCCTGTTAACTAAGGTTCCTAATACCTTTGTTTTAATGTATATTAGGAAAAATGAGGGTAGAAATTTTGATGCTTAGAGATTTAGAGGGTCAGAATGGATTTACTATGCCATATAATTAGCGGGAAATTCAAAATTATGGGTATACTCAGGGGGGTATAAATTCATAATAGAGGGGAAGTCCTGTAAACTAAAGGTCTTAATACCTTTGTTTTAATGTATATTAGGATAAACAAAGGTAGAGATACTGATACTTAGGGTTTTTAGAGGGTTTCCGAAGAGATTTAGTATACATATATTTAACGTTAAATTGAAATTTATGAGTATATTCAGGGGGGGTATAAATTCATAATGGAGGGGTACTCCTATTAACTAAGGGTCTTAATACCTTTGTTTTTATGTATATTAGGATAAATAAAGGTAGAGATATTGATACTTAGAGATTTAGAGGGTGTCCGAAGGGATTTAGTATACATATATTTAACGTTAAATTGAAATTTATGGGTATATTCAGGGGGGTATAAATTCATAATAGAGGGGTACACCTATTAACTAAGGGTCTTAATACCTTTGTTTTTGTGTATATTAGGATAAATAAAGGTAGAGATATTGATACTTAGAGATTTAGAGGGTGTCCGAAGGGATTTAATATACATATATTTAACGTTAAATTGAAATTTATGGGTATATTCAGGGGGGTATAAATTCATAATAAAGGTGTAATCCTTTCATCTAAGGCTTATAATTACTTTGTCTTAATGAATACTAGGATAATATAAGGTAGAATCATTGGTATTTAGAGATTTAGAGGGTTTCCGAAGGGACTTAGTACGCCATATATTTAATGTCAAATGGAAATTTATGGCTATATTCAGGGGGATATAAATTCATAATAGAGGGGTATTCCTGTTAACTAAGGGTCCTAATACCTTGGTTTTAATGTGTATTAGGATAAATGAGGGTAGAAATATTGATACCTAGAGATTTAGAGGGGTCAGAAGGGATTTAGTATGCAATATAATAAGCGGGAAATTCAAAATTATGGGTTTACTTAGGGGGATATAAATTGATGATAGAGGGGTAATCCTTTTAACTAGTGCTCACAATACCTTGGTTTTAATGTGTATTAGGATAAATGAGGGTATAGATATTGATACTTAGAGATTTAGAGGGGTCAGAATGGATTTACTATGCCATATAATTAGCGGGAAATTCAAATTATGGGTATACTCATGGGGGTATAAATTCATAATAGAGGGGAAGTCCTGTAAACTAAAGGTCTTAATACCTTTGTTTTAATGTATATTAGGATAAACAAAGGTAGAGATACTGATACTTAGGGTTTTAGAGGGTTTCCGAAGGGATTTAGTATACATATATTTAACGTTAAATTAAAATTTATGGGTATTCTCAGGGGGCTATAAATTCATAATAGAGGGGTACTCCTGTCAATTAAGGGTCCCTATATCTTTGTTTTAATGTGTATTAGGATAAATGAAGGTATAGATATTGATACCTAGAGATTTAGAGGGGTCAGAATGGATTTAGTATGCCAAATAATTAGCGGGAAATTAAAAATTATGGATTTACTTAGGGGGATATAAATTGATAATACAGGGGTAATCCCTTTAACTAGTGCTCATAATACCTTGGTTTTAATGTGTATTAGGATAAATGAGGGTATAGATATTGATACTTAGAGATTTAGAGGTGTCAGAATGGATTTAGTACACATATATTTAGAGGGAAATTCAAAATTATGGGTTTACTTAGGGGGATATAAATTCATAATAGAGGGGTACTCCTGTTAACTAAGGGTCTTAATACCTTTGTTTTTATGTATATTAGGATAAATAAAGGTAGAGATATTGATACTAGAGATTTAGAGGGTGTCTGAAGGGATTTAGTATACATATATTTAACGTTAAATTTAAATTTATGGGTATATTCAGGGGGGTATAAATTCATAATGGAGGGGTACTCCTATTAACTAAGGGTCTAAATACCTTTGTTTTTATGTATATCAGGATAAATAAAGGTAGAGATATTGATACTTAGAGATTTAGAGGGTGTCCGAAGGGATTTAGTATACATATATTTAACGTTAAATTGAATTTATGGGTATATTCAGGGGGGTATAAATTCATAATAGAAGGGTACTCCTATCAATTAAGGGTCTTAATACCTTTGTTTTTATGTATATTAGGATAAATAAAGGTAGAGATATTGATACTTAGAGATTTAGAGGGTGTCCGAAGGGATTTAATATACATATATTTAACGTTAAATTGAAATTGATGGGTATATTCAGGGGGGTATAAATTCATAATAAAGGTGTAATCCTTTCATCTAAGGCTTATAATTACTTTGTCTTAATGAATACTAGGATAATATAAGGTAGAATCATTGGTACTTAGAGATTTAGAGGGTTTCCGAAGGGACTTAGTACGCCATATATTTAATGTCAAATGGAAATTTATGGCTATATTCAGGGGGATATAAATTCATAATAGAGGGGTATTCCTGTTAACTAAGGGTCCTAATACCTTGGTTTTAATGTGTATTAGGATAAATGAGGGTAGAAATATTGATACCTAGAGATTTAGAGGGGTCAGAAGGGATTTAGTATGCAATATAATAAGCGGGAAATTCAAAATTATGGGTTTACTTAGGGGGATATAAATTGATGATAGAGGGGTAATCCTTTTAACTAGTGCTCACAATACCTTGGTTTTAATGTGTATTAGGATAAATGAGGGTATAGATATTGATACTTAGAGATTTAGAGGGGTCAGAATGGATTTACTATGCCATATAATTAGCGGGAAATTCAAAATTATGGGTATACTCATGGGGGTATAAATTCATAATAGAGGGGAAGTCCTGTAAACTAAAGGTCTTAATACCTTTGTTTTAATGTATATTAGGATAAACAAAGGTAGAGATACTGATACTTAGGGTTTTAGAGGGTTTCCGAAGGGATTTAGTATACATATATTTAACGTTAAATTAAAATTTATGGGTATTCTCAGGGGGCTATAAATTCATAATAGAGGGGTACTCCTGTCAATTAAGGGTCCCTATATCTTTGTTTTAATGTGTATTAGGATAAATGAAGGTATAGATATTGATACCTAGAGATTTAGAGGGGTCAGAATGGATTTAGTATGCCAAATAATTAGCGGGAAATTAAAAATTATGGATTTACTTAGGGGGATATAAATTGATAATACAGGGGGTAATCCCTTTAACTAGTGCTCATAATACCTTGGTTTTAATGTGTATTAGGATAAATGAGGGTATAGATATTGATACTTAGAGATTTAGAGGTGTCAGAATGGATTTAGTACACATATATTTAGAGGGAAATTCAAAATTATGGGTTTACTTAGGGGGATATAAATTCATAATAGAGGGGTACTCCTGTTAACTAAGGGTCTTAATACCTTTGTTTTTATGTATATTAGGATAAATAAAGGTAGAGATATTGATACTTAGAGATTTAGAGGGTGTCTGAAGGGATTTAGTATACATATATTTAACGTTAAATTTAAATTTATGGGTATATTCAGGGGGGTATAAATTCATAATGGAGGGGGTACTCCTATTAACTAAGGGTCTAAATACCTTTGTTTTTATGTATATCAGGATAAATAAAGGTAGAGATATTGATACTTAGAGATTTAGAGGGTGTCCGTAGGGATTTAGTATACATATATTTAACGTTAAATTGAAATTTATGGGTATATTCAGGGGGGTATCAATTCATAATAGAAGGGTACTCCTATCAATTAAGGGTCTTAATACCTTTGTTTTTATGTATATTAGGATAAATAAAGGTAGAGATATTGATACTTAGAGATTTAGAGGGTGTCCGAAGGGATTTAATATACATATATTTAACGTTAAATTGAAATTGATGGGTATATTCAGGGGGGTATAAATTCATAATAAAGGTGTAATCCTTTCATCTAAGGCTTATAATTACTTTGTCTTAATGAATACTAGGATAATATAGGGTAGAATCATTGGTACTTAGAGATTTAGAGGGTTTCCGAAGGGACTTAGTACGCCATATATTTAATGTCAAATGGAAATTTATGGCTATATTCAGGGGGATATAAATTCATAATAGAGGGGTATTCCTGTTAACTAAAGGTCCTAATACCTTGGTTTTAATGTGTATTAGGATAAATGAGGGTAGAAATATTGATACCTAGAGATTTAGAGGGGTCAGAAGGGATTTAGTATGCCATATAATAAGCGGGAAATTCAAAATTATGGGTTTACTTAGGGGGATATAAATTGATAATACAGGGGTAATCCTTTTAACTAGTGCTCATAATACCTTGGTTTTAATGTGTATTAGGATAAATGAGGGTATAGATTTTGATACCTAGAGATTTAGAGGGGTCAGAATGGATTTAGTATGCCAAATAATTAGCGGGAAATTCAAAATTATGGGTTTACTTAGGGGGATATAAATTGATAATAGAGGGGTAATCCCTTTAACTAGTGCTCATAATACCTTGGTTTTAATGTGTCTTAGGATAACTGAGGGTATAGATATTAATACTTAGAGATTTAGAGGGGTCAGAATGGATTTACTATGCCATATAATTAGCGGGAAATTCAAAATTATGGGTATACTCAGTAGGGTATAAATTCATAATAGAGGGGTACTCCTGTTAACTAAGGTTCTTAATACCTTTGATTTAATGTATATTAGGATAGATAAAGGCAGAGATATTGATACTTAGAGATTTAAAGGGTGTCCGAAGGGATTTAGTATACATATAATTAACATTAAATTGAAATTTATGGGAATAGTCAGGTGGGTATAAATTCATAATAGAGGGGTACTTCTGTTAACTTAGGTTCCTAATCTCTTTGTTTTTATGCATATTAGGATAAGTGAGGGTATATATATTGATACCTAAAGATTTAGAGGGGTCAGAATGGATTTAGTTTGCCAAATAATTAGCAGGAAATTCAAAATTATGGGTTTACTTAGGGGGATATAAATTGATAATACAGGGGTAAATCTTTTAACTAGTGCTCACAATACCTTGGTTTTAATGTGTATTAGGATAAATGAGGGTATATATTTTGATACCTAGAGATTTAGAGGGGTCAGAATGGATTTAGTATGCCAAATAATTAGCGGGAAATTAAAAATTATGGGTTTACTTAGGGGGATATAAATTGATAATAGAGGGGTAATCCCTTTAACTAGTGCTCATAATACCTTGGTTTTAATGTGTCTTAGGATAACTGAGGGTATAGATATTGATACTTAGAGATTTAGAGGGGGTCAGAATGGATTTACTATGCCATATAATTAGCGGGAAATTCAAAATTTATGGGTATACTCAGAGGGGTATAAATTCTAATAGAGGGGTACTCCTGTCAATTAAGGGTCCCTATATCTTTGTTTTAATGTGTATTAGGATAAATGAGGGTATAGATATTGATACCTAGAGATTTAGAGGGGTCAGAATGGATTTAGTATGCCAAATAATTAGCGGGAAATCAAAATTATGGGTTTACTTAGGGGGATATAAATTGATAATACAGGGGTAATCCTTTTAATTAGTGCTCATAATACCTGGTTTTAATGTGTATAGGATAAATGAGGGTATATATTTTGATACCTAGAGATTTAGAGGGGTCAGAATGGATTTAGTATGCCAAATAATTAGCGGGAAATTCAAAATTATGGGTTTACTTAGGGGGATATAAATTGATAATAGAGGGGTAATCCCTTTAACTAGTGCTCATAAATACCTTGGTTTTAATGTGTCTTAGGATAACTGAGGGTATAGATATTGATACTTAGAGATTTAGAGGGGTCAGAATGGATTTACTATGCATATAATTAGCGGGAAATTCAAAATTATGGGTATACTCAGAGGGGTATAAATTTCATAATAGAGGGGTACTCCTGTCAATTAAGGGTCCCTATATCTTTGTTTTAATGTGTATTAGGATAAATGAATGTATAAATATTGATACCTAGAGATTTAGAGGGGTCAGAATGGAATTAGTATGCCATATAATTAGCGGGAAATTCAAAATTATGGGTTTACTTAGGGGGATATAAATTGATAATACAGTGGTAATCCTTTTAACTAGTGTTCATAATACCTTAGTTTTAATGTGTATTAGGATAAATGAGGGTATAGATACTGATATTTAGAGATTTAGAGGGGTCAGATGGATTTACTATGCCATATAATTAGCGGGAAATTCAAAATTATGAGTATACTCAGGGTGGTATAAATTCATAATAGAGGGGTACTCCTGTCAACTAAGGGTCTTAATACCTTTGTTTTAATGTATATTAGGATAAATAAAGATAGAGATACTGATACTTAGGGGTTTTAGAGGGTTTCTGAAGGGACTAGTATACATATATTTAACGTTAAATTGAAATTTATTGGTATTCTCAGGGGGGTATAAATTCATAATAGAGGGGTACTCCTGTCAATTAAGGGTCCCTATATCTTTGTTTTAATGTGTATTAGGATTAAATGAGGGTATAGATATTGATACCTAGAGATTTAGAAGGGTCAGAATGGATATAGTATGCCAAATAATTAGCGGGAAATTCAAATTATGGGTTTACTTAGGGGGATATAAATTGATAATACAGGGGGTAATCCCTTTAACTAATGCTCATAATACCTTGGTTTTAATGTGTATTAGGATAACTGAGGGTATAGATCTTGATACTTAGAGATTTAGAGTGGTCAGAATGGATTTACTATGCATATAATTAGCGGGGAAATTCAAAATTATGGGTATACTCAGGGGGTATAAATTCATAATAGAGGGGTACTCCTGTTAACTAAGGATCTTAATACCTTTGTTGTAATGTGTATTAGATAAATGAAGGTATAGATATTGATACTCAGAGATTTAGAGGGGTCAGAATGGATTTAGTATGCCAAATAATGAGCGGGAAATTCAAAATTATGGGTTTACTTAGGGGGATATAAATTGATAATACAGGGGTAATCCCTTTAACTAATGCTCATAATACCTTGGTTTTAATGTGTATTAGGATAACTGAGGGTATAGATATTGATACTAAGGAATTTAGAGGGGTCAGAATGGATTTAGTATGCCAATATAATTAGCGGGAAATTTAAATTATGGGTATACTCAGGAGGTATAAATTCATTATAGAGGGGTACTCTGGTCAACTAAGGTTCCTAATATCTTGATTTTAATGTGTATTAGTATAAATGAGGGTAAAAATTTTGATATCTAGAGATTTAGAGGGTCAGAATGGATTTAGTATGCCATATAATTAGCGGGAAATTTAAAATCATGGGTATACTCAGGGAGGTATAAATTCATAATAGAGGGGTACTCCTGTTAACTAAGGGTCTTAATACCTTTGTTTTTATGTATATTAGGATGAATAAAGGTAGAGATATTGATACTTAGAGATTTAGAGGGTGTCCGAAGGGATTTAGTACACATATATTTAACGTTAAATTGAAATTTATGGGTATATTCAGGGGGGTATAAATTCATAACAGAGGGGTACTCCTGTTAACTAAGGGTCTTAATACCTTTGTTTTTATGTATATTAGGATAAATAAAGGTAGAGATATTGATACTTAGAGATTTAGAGGGTGTCCGAAGGGATTTAGTATACATATATTTAACGTTAAATTGAAATTTATTGGTATACTCAGGGTGGTATAAATTCATAATAGAGGGGCACTCCTGTGAACTAAGGGTCTTAATACCTTTGTTTTGATGTATATTAGGAGATATGAGGGAAAAATTATTGATGCTTTGAGATTTAGAGGGGGCAGAAGGGATTTATTATGCCCTTTATTTAACGTCAAACTGAAATTTATGGGCTTATTCAAGTGGGTCAAATTTTTCTCAGAGGGTTTTACTGTGGAATATTTTAGTTATATTCTTTTAAGGGCTTTACAATAAACAATAAATCATGAAGAAATAAAAAAATGGTTGCTTATTTTCAACTTTACACCCCACACAGTTTGCGCTTTATTTCATCCAAAGTTGACACAAATGTGCCTATTCCAAGGTTCCTCAAACTTTTAAAGGGCTTCAATTGTGGAATTTAATTGTTATATTCTGTTGAATACATGTTATTAAAGAATCGATCAGGCAGAAATTAACATTTACTTGGAGCATTACAAATTTAGACCCCCTACAATATGTGCTTTATTTGACCGAAAGTAGACAAATATGGGCTTATTCAAGGGGGTCAAACATTTTTCAGAGGCTTTAACATGGAAATCTTTCGGTTATATTCTCTTAAAGACTTTACAATTAACAATAAATCATGAAAAAATTGTCAATTTGTTGCTTATTTTTCATGAATTTCCTCCAAATAAAAATTGGTGGTTAGCAGGACCAAAAATTTAGATTAAGTTACAAGTAACACTTTTTTGTAGGGACCATAAATTCTTGCGGTTATGACACAACAAGAGTTACTGGGAATAAACCATATCATTCTAAGCCTATTACAGTGTTATTCTACATCAATTACAAAAGAAAAAGGCTCAAAACTCACTCTAGAAAATATCGGGTTCGACATTTATAATCGAGCTCGGTATACCCAATAAACTTTTTAGACAACACAATTTCAAGGTGAATGGATTATATTTGTGTTTTTGGATTAAATCAGTATAATGCAAGGTAGGTTTGCCTAAAATAAGTGTAAATAGTTGTTCTTTATGCTGTACTTTATTGTTTTGTCAATATTTAATACCGTAGTTGTTGATATAAAACATATATTTGACGAATGTTATAAATACATTGTTTACAATACATGTTGGGTGTAAAGCGTTTAAACTAAATGTAGTTACACATTTTAAACTGTTATAATAGTTTCTTTCAAGTGTTATCGATGAAATATACTTTTTGGAATAATGTTGTAAACTTCATGCAATGACGACCGAATATACAGAAAAGTGTACGTGAGAATTTGACCAAAAATGTTGTTAAATCTTTTGTAATCAATGATTGTACCCTTGTTTATCTTTAATGATATTAATACCAAGAATTAATCACCATAAGTTCACGGAAAACTCCTTTTATTATGAAATTACACCCCCAGCAAGGATCCCAATATTTCCAGTTTAATGAGAAAAAATCTAACTTTAAACGCAAAGGAAATCCCCGGAATCTTTTTGGATCAATGTTTGCACCCTTATTTATCCTTTAATACATTAATACCAAGGCATAAACAGCATTAGTTTAAGGAAAAATCTTACTATTAAGAAATTAGAACTCCATGAAGGAACCCATATTCTTCATTTTAACGTTAAAAATGGATATAGTTAAACGCTTAGGAGACCCCCTAAATCTTTTAGAATTAATATTTACACCCTTATTTCTCCTTTAATACATGAATACCAAGAAATAATCAGCATTAGTTGAAGGAAAAATCCTTTTATAAAGAAATTACATCCTTCTTAGATGACCCATAATTTTCTGTTTATCGTTAAAAATCATTCTAGTAAAACATTTAGGAAACTCCCTATGTCTTTGGAATTAATACAAACACCTTAATTTATCCTTTAATACATTAATACCAAGGAATTAACAGCATTAGTTTAACGAAAAATCTTTTTATTAAGAAATTAGAACTCCATGAAGGAGCCCATATTCTTCATTTTAACGTTAAAAATGGATATAGTTAAACGCTTAGGAGACCCCCTAAATCTTTTAGGATTAATATTTACACCCTTATTTCTCCTTTAATACATTAATACCAAGAAATAATCAGCATTAGTTGAAGGAAAAATCCTTTTATTAAGAAATTACATCCCCCTGAGACAACCCATAATTTTCTGTTTATCGTTAAAAATCAGTGTAGTAAATCATTTAGGAAACTCCCTATGTCTTTGGAATTAATACAAACACCTTAATTTCTCCTTTAATACATTAATACCAAGGAATTAACAGCATTAGTTTAACGAAAAATCCTTTTATTAAGAAATTAGAACTCCATGAAGGAGCCCATATTCTTCATTTTAACGTTAAAAATGGATATAGTTAAACGCTTAGGAGACCCCCTAAATCTTTTAGGATTAATATTTACACCCTTATTTCTCCTTTAATACATTAATACCAAGAAATAATCAGCATTAGTTGAAGGAAAAATCCTTTTATTAAGAAATTACATCCCTCTGAAACAACCCATAATTTTCTGTTTATCATTAAAAATCAGTGTAGTAAATCATTTAGGAAACTCCCTATGTCTTTGGAATTAATACAAACACCTTAATTTATCCTTTAATACATTAATACCAAGGAATTAACAGCATTAGTTTAAGGGAAAATCATTTTATTAAGAAATTAGAACTCCATGAAAGTGCCCATATTCTTCATTTTAACATTAAAAATGGATATAGTTAAATGCTTAGGAGACCCCCTAAATCTTTTAGGATTAATATTTACACCCTTATTTCTCCTTTAATACATTAATACCAATAAATAATCAGCATTAGTTGAAGGTAAAATCCTTTTATTAAGAAATTACTTCCCTCTGAAACAACCCATAATTTTCTGTTTATTGTTAAAAATCAGTGTAGTAAATCATTTAGGAAACTCCCTATGTCTTTGGAATTAATATAAACATCTTAATTTATCCTTTAATACATTAATACCAAGGAATAAACAGCATTAGTTTAACGAAAAATCTTTTTATAATGAAATTAGAACTCCATGAAGGAACCCATATTCTTCATTTTAACGTTAAAAATAGATATAGTTAAACGCTTAGGAGACCCCCTAAATCTTTTAGGATATATATTTACACCCTTATTTCTCCTTAAATACATTAATCCCAAGAAATAATCAGCATTAGTTTAAGGAAAAATGTTTTTATTAAGAAATTACATCCCCCTGAGACAACCCATAATTTTCTGTTTATCGTTAAAAATCAGTGTAGTAAATCATTTAGGAAACTCCCTATGTCTTTGGAATTAATACAAACACCTTAATTTATCCTTTAATACATTAATACCAAGGAATTAACAGCATTAGTTTCAGGAAAAATCTTTTTATTAAGAAATTAGAACTCCATGAAGGAGCCCATATTCTTCATTTTAACATTAAAAATGGATGTAGTTAAACACTTGGGAGACCCCCTTAATCTTTTAGGATTAATATTTACACCCTTATTTCTCCTTTAATACATTAATACCAATAAATAATCAGCATTAGTTGAAGGTAAAATCCTTTTATTAAGAAATTACTTCCCTCTGAAACAACCCATAATTTTCTGTTTATTGTTAAAAATCAGTGTAGTAAATCATTTAGGAAACTCCCTATGTCTTTGGAATTAATATAAACATCTTAATTTATCCTTTAATACATTAATACCAAGGAATAAACAGCATTAGTTTAACGAAAAATCCTTTTATTAAGAAATTAGAACTCCATGAAGGAACCCATATTCTTCATTTTAACGTTAAAAATGGATATAGTTAAACGCTTAGGAGACCCCCTAAATCTTTTAGGATTAATATTTACACCCTTATTTCTCCTTTAATACATTAATACCAAGAAATAATCAGCATTAGTTGAAGGAAAAATCCTTTTATTAAGAAATTACATCCCTCTGAAACAACCCATAATTTTCTGTTTATCATTAAAAATCAGTGTAGTAAATCATTTAGGAAACTCCCTATGTCTTTGGAATTAATACAAACACCTTAATTTATCCTTTAATACATTAATACCAAGGAATTAACAGCATTAGTTTAAGGGAAAATCATTTTATTAAGAAATTAGAACTCCATGAAAGTGCCCATATTCTTCATTTTAACATTAAAAATGGATATAGTTAAATGCTTAGGAGACCCCCTAAATCTTTTAGGATTAATATTTACACCCTTATTTCTCCTTTAATACATTAATACCAATAAATAATCAGCATTAGTTGAAGGTAAAATCCTTTTATTAAGAAATTACTTCCCTCTGAAACAACCCATAATTTTCTGTTTATTGTTAAAAATCATTCTAGTAAAACATTTAGGAAACTCCCTATGTCTTTGGAATTAATACAAACACCTTAATTTATCCTTTAATACATTAATACCAAGGAATTAACAGCATTAGTTTAACGAAAAATCTTTTTATTAAGAAATTAGAACTCCATGAAGGAGCCCATATTCTTCATTTTAACGTTAAAAATGGATATAGTTAAACGCTTAGGAGACCCCCTAAATCTTTTAGGATTAATATTTACACCCTTATTTCTCCTTTAATACATTAATACCAAGAAATAATCAGCATTAGTTGAAGGAAAAATCCTTTTATTAAGAAATTACATCCCCCTGAGACAACCCATAATTTTCTGTTTATCGTTAAAAATCAGTGTAGTAAATCATTTAGGAAACTCCCTATGTCTTTGGAATTAATACAAACACCTTAATTTCTCCTTTAATACATTAATACCAAGGAATTAACAGCATTAGTTTAACGAAAAATCCTTTTATTAAGAAATTAGAACTCCATGAAGGAGCCCATATTCTTCATTTTAACGTTAAAAATGGATATAGTTAAACGCTTAGGAGACCCCCTAAATCTTTTAGGATTAATATTTACACCCTTATTTCTCCTTTAATACATTAATACCAAGAAATAATCAGCATTAGTTGAAGGAAAAATCCTTTTATTAAGAAATTACATCCCTCTGAAACAACCCATAATTTTCTGTTTATCATTAAAAATCAGTGTAGTAAATCATTTAGGAAACTCCCTATGTCTTTGGAATTAATACAAACACCTTAATTTATCCTTTAATACATTAATACCAAGGAATTAACAGCATTAGTTTAAGGGAAAATCATTTTATTAAGAAATTAGAACTCCATGAAAGTGCCCATATTCTTCATTTTAACATTAAAAATGGATATAGTTAAATGCTTAGGAGACCCCCTAAATCTTTTAGGATTAATATTTACACCCTTATTTCTCCTTTAATACATTAATACCAATAAATAATCAGCATTAGTTGAAGGTAAAATCCTTTTATTAAGAAATTACTTCCCTCTGAAACAACCCATAATTTTCTGTTTATTGTTAAAAATCAGTGTAGTAAATCATTTAGGAAACTCCCTATGTCTTTGGAATTAATATAAACATCTTAATTTATCCTTTAATACATTAATACCAAGGAATAAACAGCATTAGTTTAACGAAAAATCTTTTTATAATGAAATTAGAACTCCATGAAGGAACCCATATTCTTCATTTTAACGTTAAAAATAGATATAGTTAAACGCTTAGGAGACCCCCTAAATCTTTTAGGATATATATTTACACCCTTATTTCTCCTTAAATACATTAATCCCAAGAAATAATCAGCATTAGTTTAAGGAAAAATGTTTTTATTAAGAAATTACATCCCCCTGAGACAACCCATAATTTTCTGTTTATCGTTAAAAATCAGTGTAGTAAATCATTTAGGAAACTCCCTATGTCTTTGGAATTAATACAAACACCTTAATTTATCCTTTAATACATTAATACCAAGGAATTAACAGCATTAGTTTCAGGAAAAATCTTTTTATTAAGAAATTAGAACTCCATGAAGGAGCCCATATTCTTCATTTTAACATTAAAAATGGATGTAGTTAAACACTTGGGAGACCCCCTTAATCTTTTAGGATTAATATTTACACCCTTATTTCTCCTTTAATACATTAATACCAATAAATAATCAGCATTAGTTGAAGGTAAAATCCTTTTATTAAGAAATTACTTCCCTCTGAAACAACCCATAATTTTCTGTTTATTGTTAAAAATCAGTGTAGTAAATCATTTAGGAAACTCCCTATGTCTTTGGAATTAATATAAACATCTTAATTTATCCTTTAATACATTAATACCAAGGAATAAACAGCATTAGTTTAACGAAAAATCCTTTTATTAAGAAATTAGAACTCCATGAAGGAACCCATATTCTTCATTTTAACGTTAAAAATGGATATAGTTAAACGCTTAGGAGACCCCCTAAATCTTTTAGGATTAATATTTACACCCTTATTTCTCCTTTAATACATTAATACCAAGAAATAATCAGCATTAGTTGAAGGAAAAATCCTTTTATTAAGAAATTACATCCCTCTGAAACAACCCATAATTTTCTGTTTATCATTAAAAATCAGTGTAGTAAATCATTTAGGAAACTCCCTATGTCTTTGGAATTAATACAAACACCTTAATTTATCCTTTAATACATTAATACCAAGGAATTAACAGCATTAGTTTAAGGGAAAATCATTTTATTAAGAAATTAGAACTCCATGAAAGTGCCCATATTCTTCATTTTAACATTAAAAATGGATATAGTTAAATGCTTAGGAGACCCCCTAAATCTTTTAGGATTAATATTTACACCCTTATTTCTCCTTTAATACATTAATACCAATAAATAATCAGCATTAGTTGAAGGTAAAATCCTTTTATTAAGAAATTACTTCCCTCTGAAACAACCCATAATTTTCTGTTTATTGTTAAAAATCAGTGTAGTAAATCATTTAGGAAACTCCCTATGTCTTTGGAATTAATATAAACATCTTAATTTATCCTTTAATACATTAATACCAAGGAATAAACAGCATTAGTTTAACGAAAAATCTTTTTATAATGAAATTAGAACTCCATGAAGGAACCCATATTCTTCATTTTAACGTTAAAAATAGATATAGTTAAACGCTTAGGAGACCCCCTAAATCTTTTAGGATATATATTTACACCCTTATTTCTCCTTAAATACATTAATCCCAAGAAATAATCAGCATTAGTTTAAGGAAAAATGTTTTTATTAAGAAATTACATCCCCCTGAGACAACCCATAATTTTCTGTTTATCGTTAAAAATCAGTGTAGTAAATCATTTAGGAAACTCCCTATGTCTTTGGAATTAATACAAACACCTTAATTTATCCTTTAATACATTAATACCAAGGAATTAACAGCATTAGTTTCAGGAAAAATCTTTTTATTAAGAAATTAGAACTCCATGAAGGAGCCCATATTCTTCATTTTAACATTAAAAATGGATGTAGTTAAACACTTGGGAGACCCCCTTAATCTTTTAGGATTAATATTTACACCCTTATTTCTCCTTTAATACATTAATACCAATAAATAATCAGCATTAGTTGAAGGTAAAATCCTTTTATTAAGAAATTACTTCCCTCTGAAACAACCCATAATTTTCTGTTTATTGTTAAAAATCAGTGTAGTAAATCATTTAGGAAACTCCCTATGTCTTTGGAATTAATATAAACATCTTAATTTATCCTTTAATACATTAATACCAAGGAATAAACAGCATTAGTTTAACGAAAAATCTTTTTATAATGAAATTAGAACTCCATGAAGGAACCCATATTCTTCATTTTAACGTTAAAAATAGATATAGTTAAATGCTTAGGAGACCCCCTAAATCTTTTAGGATATATATTTACACCCTTATTTCTCCTTTAATACATTAATACCAAGAAATAATCAGCATTAGTTGAAGGAAAAATGTTTTTATTAAGAAATTACATCCCCCTGAGACAACCCATAATTTTCTGTTTATCGTTAAAAATCAGTGTAGTAAATCATTTAGGAAACTCCCTATGTCTTTGGAATTAATACAAACACCTTAATTTATCCTTTAATACATTAATACCAAGGAATTAACAACATTAGTTTCAGGAAAAATCTTTTTATTAAGAAATTAGAACTCCATGAAGGAGCCCATATTCTTCATTTTAACATTAAAAATGGATGTAGTTAAACACTTGGGAGACCCCCTTAATCTTTTAGGATTAATATTTACACCCTTATTTCTCCTTTAATACATTAATACCAAGAAATAATCAGCATTAGTTGAAGGAAAAATCCTTTTATTAAGAAATTACATCCCCCTGAAACAACCCATAATTTTCTGTTTATCGTTAAAAATCAGTGTAGTAAATCATTTAGGAAACTCCCTATGTCTTTGGAATTAATACAAACACCTTAATTTATCCTTCAATACATTAATACCAAGGAATAAACAGCATTAGTTTAAGGTAAAATCCTTTTATTAAGAAATTACATCTCCCTGAGATGACCCATAATTTTCTGTTTATCGTTAAAAATCAGTCTAGTAAATCATTTAGGAAACTCCCTATGTCTTTGGAATTAATACAGACACCTTTATTTATCCTTTAATACATTAATACCAAGGAATAAACAGCATTAGTTTAAGGAAAATTCCTTTTATTAAGAAATTACATCTCCCTGAGATGACCCATAATTTTCTGTTTATTGTTAAAAATCAGTCTAGTAAATCATTTAGGAAACTCCCTATGTCTTTGGAATTAATACAAACACCTTTATTTATCCTTTAATACATTAATACCAAGGAATTAACAGCATTAGTTTAAGGAAAAATCTTTTTATTAAGAAATTAGAACTCCATGAAGGAACCCATATTCTTCATTTTAACGTTAAAAATGGATATAGTTAAACGCTTAGGAGACCCCCTAAATCTTTTAGGATTAATGTTTACGACCTTATTTCTCCTATATTACATAAATACAAAGAAATTAACAGCATTAGTATAAGGAAAAATCCTTTAATAAAGAAATTATACTCCACTCAGAAAACCCATAATTTTCTGTTTATCGTTTAAAAATGAGTATAGTTAACCACTTAAGAAACCCCCTAAATCTTTTGGGATCAATATTTGTACCCTAATTTATCCTATATTACATCAATACAAAGAGATAATAGCCATTAGTTTAAGGAAAAATCCTTTTATGTTGAACTTAGACCCCCATTAGAAAGCCTTTAATTTTCAATTTAACGTTAAAAAATCAGTGTAGTTGATCACTTAGGAAACCCCTTAATCATTTAGGGATCAATATTTGTACCCTAATTTATACCTTATTACATTAATATAAACAAATAATCCCCATTAGTTTAAAGAAAAGTCCTTTAATTAAGAAATTTCATCGCATCGAAGGAACCCATAAATTTCAATTCGTTATAAAAAATCAGGATTGTTAATCACTTAGGAAACTCCCTCAATCTTTTGGGATCAATATTTTCACCCTTATTTATTGTTTATTACATTAATACAAAGAAATAATCGGCATTAGTTTAAGGAAAAATCCTTTAATTATGAGATTAAACCCCCATGAGAAAACTCATATTTTTCAACTTATCATCGAAAAATCAGTATAGTTAATTACTAAGGAAACCCCCTAAATAATCATGGATCAATATTTATATCCTAATTTATCCTAAATTACATTGATATAAAGAAGTAATCACCACTAGTTTAGAGAATAATCCTATTATTTTGAACTTACACACCCAGTAGGAAAGCCATTGTTTTGAATTGATCATTTAAAAGTCTATATACTTAATCACTTTGCTTTGGTATTTTTAGCTTTTAGTCCTTTAATCCTCTCATATATATCTTGATTTATATCTTAAGTGCAATCAATAGTTCAGTATCCACCCCATCAGGTACACTACTCAGATGCATTTCTCCATATGCTCAGGGATTATCAGCAAAATAACCTTCAAACCATTTATTTGTTCTTTGTAAGTAGTACAGTTCAATGACTATGTACGAGGGTTCGATTCCCTCCCTAGGCATAATGGAA
>JASWDR010000565.1:27500-31338 GCA_033439105.1 Magallana nippona
TGTTGTAACTACAATTACAAGGGAAAACTAATTTATTTATATAACAACCAAAACTGGTGATGGGGCTTTAATCAATGTAAGATATTTAAAGACCATAATCCTAGGGTTTTTTTTGGGGGGGGGGGGTTGTTTGTTTGTTTTTTTGTTTTGTTTTTTTTTGGATTCTTCGAAATAATTGTTTTTAGCTTTAAATTAAATGATGCTGAATTTTTTAAAATTTCAACAGCAAACACTTAGTTGCAACGAGACTTACTTACCCTCTATGTTTAATTAATTTAATAATAATAAGTGTTCTCTCCAATACTTTTGAATAATGACAAAAATTAACAAACCAGTAATTATTTAAACACTATGAATCTTTAAAGTTTAAAAGTATGCAATCATTAAACTGCTGCACAAGACACTTAAAGTCGTAAAAGTTTATCAAACAACAGTTTCAAAAATACATAACAATATCATATCTCCTGCTTAGTTGTTGATAGAGCTTTTACTAATATATGATATTTACTCCCTCTAACCTTTAATTTACTAAATGAAAGGTGACAAATGAATGTTTATTAAAATATTCTCTAATTTTAATAAAAATTCCTACTGCAAAATGTAAAAGGCTTACCTTTTGAACGTTCGTTCTCGTCGACGACTACTGTGGGAATGAAATTTCTTGATAGAGGTTCACAGAGGTTCAGAGGTTGATCTTCTGGTATAATGTTGTATAGAGGTAGTTCACATGAAATATCCATCAACCCTTCCCAAACCCGAAAGTTTAAGGGCTAACCCCGAGTTAAGCCTGAATTTTAGGGTCATCCCGGGTTTATCATCTAAAATCTTATGGGTATACTCAAGGAGGTATAAATCCATAATAGAGGGGAAAACATTTAATCTAAAGCTCATAATTCCTTTGTTTTAATGTGTATTAAAATAAATTAAGGTTGAAATATGCATACTTAGAGATTTAGAGGGGGCCAAAAATAGAGAGGTACTCCTGTCAACTAAGGGTGCTAATATCTTTGTTGTAATATGTATTAGGATAAATGAGGGTAGAAATATTGATGCTTAGAGATTTAGAGGGTGTCAGAAGGGATTAAGTATACCATATAATTAGCGGGAAATTCAAAATTATGGGTTTACTTAGGGGGATATGAATTGATAATACAGGGGTAATCCTTTTAACTAGTGCTCATAATACCTTGGTTTTAATATGTATTTGGATAAATGAGGGTATAGATATTGATACTTACAGATTTAGAGGGGTCAGAATGGATTTAGTATGCCATATAACTGGCGGGAAATTCAAAATTATAGGTATACTCAGGGGGGTATAAATTCATAATAGAGGGGTACTCCTGTTAACTAAGGGTCTTAATACCTTTGTTTTAATGTATATTAGGATAAAAAAAAAAAGGTAGAGATATTGATACTTAGAGATTTAGAGGGTGTCCGAAGGGATTTAGTATACATATATTTAACGTTAAATTGAAATTTATGGGTATACTCAGGGGGCTATAAATTTATAATAGAGGGGTACTCCTGTTAACTAAGGGTCTTAATACCTTTGTTTTAATATATACATGTATTAGGAAAAATAAAGATAGAGATATTGATACTTAGAGATTTAGAGGGTGTTCGAAGGGATTTAGTATACATATATTTAACGTTAAATTGAAATTTATGGGTATACTCAGGGGGTATAAATTCATAATAGAGGGGTACTCCTGTTAACTAAGGGTACTTATCTCTTTGTTTTAATGTATATTAGGAGATATGATGGAAAAAATATTGATGCTTTGAGATTTAGAGAGGGTAGAAGGGATTTATTATGCCCTTTATTTAATGTCAAACTGAAATTTTTGGGCTTATTCAAGTGAGTCAAATATTTTTCAGAGGGTTTTACTGTGGAATATTTAAGTTATATTCTTTTAAGGGCTTTATAATAAACAATAAATCATGAAGAAATAAAAAAATAGTTGCTTATTTTCAATTTTACACCCCACACAGTATGCGCTTTATTTCATCCAAAGTTGAAAAAAATGTGCCTACTCCAAGGTTCCTCAAACTTTTAAAGGGGCTTCAATTGTGCAATTTAATTGTGATATTCTCTTGAATACATGTAATTAAAGAATAGATCAGGCAGAAATTAACATTTACTTGGAGCATTACAAATTTAGACCCCCTACAATATATGCTTTATTACATAAAAAAAATCAATTTATTTTGATTTCTTTAAGTACAAGGTCTACGAGGATGGTTTTCACATATCTTATTTAATTTGAGCTCCTCTGTCCCCTTACACCCCAGTTTTCTCCCTAGACCCATTTAACGTTTGATTCTCTTGGACAAGTTACCAAATAACTCTCTACCCTCAAACATAGCTTAGCACTAAATGTTTCCAAATAGCGCTCTTGCTGTGGAAGTTACCAAATAGCTCCCCATGTTACCAAATAACACATTGGCTTTGATTTCAGTATTAGAGAACTATCTTTTGATATTCTATAGAATGCAAGAACCTCTAGCCTCTCAAATCTTAAGTATGTCCCTAGACCTCCTAATTACTTAGATGGGTTGAGGCAGGTTACCAAATAGCGCTCTAAGATAAAAACAAATTCAATTCTCTTTGATATCCCTAAGCACAAGAGCTACGAGGATAGTCTTCACATATCCTATTTAGATTAAACCCCTTTATCCCCTCATATGCTAAGTGTGGCTACAGACCCTCTTAATTCTAACTTCAGTTGGGGCAGGGTTAGGGTTAGGGTTAGCACAAGAACTAAGAGGATAGTCTTCACATATCCTATTTAGATTAAGCTCCTCTATCTCCTCACATCCTTAGTATGGCTATAGACCCATTGCTTATATATGTAAGTTATACTGTTCCATGACTATGTACGAGGGTTCGATTCCCTCCCTAGGCATTACTGAAGAGAACGCTGGTGCAAAGTGGGCAGATCGCCTGGTGGCCCCACATAGTCTGAACCGTAATTCACTATACACAAATGTACATTTTATTCATATGTTTACATGTAAACCCATATTTTCCTTCCTTTGATAAAGTACTAGTTTTCCGAAAACTCATGTTTTTCCTAATTTACCTTAAAAACAAACAGACAATTAGAACAACTCAAACAAAAGCGGAAAATACAATTTTATTATGAAATATACAGTTCAGAACATCGTCTTCGACCTCCTCTGAAATGAAGTATAAAAATAAACATTACATATTAACATGGAATTGCTGGTTAATCAAATTATCCAATAAAACAAAATATACACATCATTCCCTTTTCCCTTTTATGAGTGGAGGAGGAAATAGAATCCACAAAGTTAATCAATTCATGTTAATAAGAAGATCTGCCCCCTCACACTCTAGTTTATTCCTTAGACCCCCTCAATACTTAGATTGGTTGTGGCTGGTTACCAAATAGCGCATTTATATTAAGAAAAATGAATTCATTTTGATTTCCCTAAAAACAAGAACTTCGAGGATAGGCTTCACATCTCCTATTTAGATAAAGCTTCAAAGTCCCCTCACACCCCAGTTTTGTCCCTAGACCCCATTAAAAGTTTGATTGTTTGAGGCAGGTTACCAAATAGCGCTCTACATTTATACATAACTTAGCTCAAGAATTAAGAATTAATCAGTCTTACCTAAAACATCCTTGTTAAACATGAAAATAGTCACAGTTTACCATTTGGGCGTTGATAAATCTGTACAACGATAGCCATTGACACACCCGTACCACAACTGCGCGATCTGTCGTGTATAGCCTTTTCGAGGGATGATCAACCGCGAAATGTCCGAGTCTTTCCATCTCGAGTTCATGGACAATAAGGTCAATATGAA
>JASWDR010000566.1:0-47031 GCA_033439105.1 Magallana nippona
AAACTGTGTGTCTGTTTGACACAGTGCAAAATCTGAGTAAAGTTTCAGTTTGTAGTTCTGTAAGATTTTGAGAAATGCATTCCTATAATTACACCCTGTAATATACATGAAGAGATCATTCAAAAGTTTGCTGATATTAAATCTCAAAGATTTCAGTTTTAAACACAAAATCAGCATACACCTACAGTAGTACTCATAAACAATTTGTCCTCGACCATTGTATAGTATGCGTATAGTATTTTGACCACTGCAATATGCCAAACAAATGTTATCTTTTAAATTATTCAGATTCATCAAATGTGAATTTGCATTATTGTAGGTCTCTCCTTTCACCCTAAGCGACCATGGGTGTTGACCAGTCTCTTCAATGGAGTGATACAGCTATGGGACTACAGGATGTGTACACTCATAGACAAATTTGATGAGCATGATGGTAACATATTGTTATACTGTAGTTTATCTAAGTTAGAATTTAGATTCAACTATTTCCAATGTAAAAATGTAGACCAATTACGAATTTTAAATGAGAAAAATTACTTATTGTTAAAGTTCTGTATTCTAAGGATAGAGTAAATGTGCTTGAAGAGATGTTCATCATTGGTCTTGTTGTAGGTCCTGTGAGAGGAATTTGTTTTCACACACAGCAGCCACTGTTTGTGTCTGGTGGTGATGACTATAAAATCAAGGTAAAACAAATAAAAAGATTGTAAACAGGTCTAATATTTCATGTTATGATGACAATTGAATTACATTGTCAATACACCTCTCCTAGGTTTGGAACTACAAGCAGAGAAGATGTTTGTTCACATTGTTGGGACACCAAGATTACATCAGAACCACATACTTTCACCACGTAAGTTGTTAGTTTCTCCTCTCTAAATTGGCTTGTTTGTTACTTTCTCTTTGTAAATTGGCCTATGTTTGTTACTTTCTCTTTGTGAACTGGCTTTTAATTGGATTGATCTAGGAGTATCCTTGGATCCTGAGTTCCTCTGACGATCAGACAATCCGTGTATGGAACTGGCAGTCCAGGAACTGTGTCAGGTGTGTAACTATACATCTCATTACTGTGGTTTATATATCAATTCACTGTAACTGTACATCTCATTACTGTGGTTTATATATCAATTCACTGTAACTGTACATGTCTCATTACTGTGGTTTATATATCAATTCACTGTAACTGTACATGTCTCATAACTGTGGTTTATATATCAATTCACTGTAACTGTACATGTCTCATAACTGTGGTTTATATATCACTTAGTAATTAGTCTTAATCTAAGTGCACAGAGGATTTTATGAAACTTTCACTCAAAACCTAGATTATTTTTTAGTCAAGGTTTTAATGTTGTAATTTCTCTTTTATGATAGCTCCATATTTTTTTTGTTAACTGTGAATGTTTATGCAGTGATTATTTCTCTGTGCAGTGTACTAGCTGGTCACAGTCACTTTGTAATGTGTGCCCAGTTTCACCCCTCAGAGGACCTCATTGTGTCTGCCTCCCTGGATCAGACAGTTAGGGTCTGGGATATCTCAGGTTTGTGATCTGATAAATCTAATGCAATCAATAGATATACTTGTCATGAATTCAATGAGAATGCTTATATTTGATGATTGAAATTGTCAGTAAGTTCATGAGTTTTTCATCTTTTTCATTTTTTTATTTATCACACATGAATTTGAATTTGGTGTTGATATATATACGTGTGTATACACATATATATATAAGTAGCCTTCAAGAGTTGCTGAGTGGCAGATATCTTCTGTATATTTATCTCTTCACTAAAGTTTTTATTCATTAATCTGTTAACATTTTCTTCTAATTTTTTATTTTTGCACCTAAAAATTATTAAGTTATTACTTGTAGTTCCTCATTTTTCTGCAAAGCTTTTCTATCATCAACTTTATGCTACACTTTTTTTGTTAACAAATATGTTAATTAACAATTAATCATATATATATATATATATACAGAGATACATCTGTATTTAGTTCATAAATATATCACTACATGCATAGCACATTTAAAATTTTAAAGAAAGAGCAACTTCTATTTTGAGGGGTTATGTAGAATCTACATATCCAAGCACATTATCCTCCAATTTGCACATCCGTTTGTGTTTATCTTATTGAAGAATTCGGGGGAAAAAAAAAGAAAAATTGGGTGCTGAAAATTTCATACTACTTGTATTTATGGAAGAAATTGGTTCTTACTGAATTACATGAAAAAGGTCAATTAACATTACTGTTGGCAATTTAGATATGATTCAAACCATCCGTTTGCCAAAAAAACAAAAATACCTGCAAAAATATTTCTCATTATGGTACTATAATTTGTTTTGAGTTGGTGCTAATGTTCCAGAAGGTGGTAGAACCATCATATCATTTTTACATGAGAAACAGTAACAAACTGGCCGTGGTTTATCCTGCAGACCATACAGGTTGTACCAGTAGATAGTGGCTTTGCATGCTCGGTGGTGGTTCTTACACAGATTTCTGTTCTCTTTTTGCTTATTTTTGCTGTGCTCCTTTCCCTTACCTTTAGCCATCAGCAACTCATATAAATCTTCAACAGGATTGAGAAAGAAGAACGTGTCCCCTGGACCGGGGGGTATTGATGACCGAATCAAGTCCTCGGGGCAGACCGACCTGTTCGGGGTGTCTGATACGGTGGTCAAGCATGTCCTAGAGGGACACGATCGTGGCGTGAACTGGGCTGCCTTCCACCCCACCCTCCCTCTGATTGTCTCTGGTGCTGACGATCGTCAGGTCAAACTGTGGAGGATGAATGGTAATTAAAAGATATAATCTATGTCTCATATTCTAGTTTTTCATAATTTGTTGATCACCAATTTGTGGTTTTCGTTGTCAAGTGGACCCATGAAATCAAATCTTAATTTATAGAGTCATTGCCAACCTACTTATCTTTGAAACTGTGTATTTTACTCCAGGAAAATTGATGCCCTTTATTATTAAATAAATATTACTGAAATCACTGAAGGTTCATTTCTGTCACATTGAACTTCATTTTCTGATTGCAATCTGTGGCTGTTGTGTAGGTGCTGTGTCTGTGACTTTGTGGGTGTGTGTTGTAGATTCCAAGGCGTGGGAGGTGGACACCTGCCGTGGTCACTATAACAACGTGTCCTGCTGTCTGTTCCACCCTCGACAGGAACTCATCCTCAGCAACTCAGAGGACAAAAGCATCCGAGTCTGGGACATGAGCAAGAGGTAACACCTGCTGTATATTCAAGATATAGCTTTGTACTTTCTGTGTACATGTACTTACACACTCGGTCACACATCATACCTTCACATAGAAGTTAACATGGAGTTAAAATTAATTAAATGTTAAAAAAGAACTCTATGTGCATCCCATATTGTTTGTAGAGTAGAATTTGGCATAATCGATATACATGTAATTCACTTACAAAATACACTATCAAATTATTCCGCATAAATTACTTTCTTGTTCTGTAATTTGCAAAGGTATCTTGCATAACTTCTTTTTTATATTTACCATTATTTTGTAATTTTAGGACCGGTGTTCAGACATTTAGAAGAGAACACGACAGATTTTGGGTGATGAGTGCCCATCCAACCTTGAACATGTTCGCTGCAGGACATGACAGTGGAATGATTGTGTTCAAGCTGGAGCGAGAACGCCCAGCCTACGCTGTTCACAACAACATCTTGTTCTACGTCAAGGACAGATATCTAAGGAAGCTGGACTTCAGCACGTCCAAGGACAACCCCGTGATTCAGCTCAGAGGGTAAGAATGACCATCTTTTTTTTCACTCTATTTCACCAGGCCCAGACCAGAGGCCATAAAGCAAAGACTAGTTCACTTTTGATTTCAGTTTCATGTTTTCATGTTACATATATTCCCTCTGTAAAAGTGAGATAAATCAGAAGTGAACATGTCTTAGTTTTGTCATGCGAGGGCAGGGAAAATAAGTTGGCTTAAAAGAGAAGGATAGCTAGGCTGATATTATAAACCAGTCAACTGGCAGTTTATGTTTAATTCTCATATCGGTCTTCTCTTAAACAGAGGCAGCAGGAACCCAGTTTTCAGCATGTCATACAATCCAGCCGAAAATGCTGTACTGCTCTGCACTGTAAGTGATAAATTTGAGCAGATATATCTTTGCATATTGCTGATAACTTTTGAATTTTTTTTGTTTTTTTTTTTCATTTGCATTGACATGTATTTTTGTTGATACAGAGAGCCAGCAATGCTGAGAACTCCACTTATGATTTGTATGCCCTACCAAAAACATCAGACTCTCAGAACCCAGATGGTAAGTTTTTATCACATTGCTGATGAATTCTGTTTACATATTGTCAGAAAAATGGATCAAATACTTATACGTGTACAATACAATGCAGTGAGAAATATGACATTAATTTCTTTTGTCTTCAGCTCCTGAGGGAAAGAGATCATCAGGCTTGTCCGCTGTCTGGGTCGCTCGCAACAGATTTGCTGTCTTGGACAGAACACATAATGTAGGTCTAATATTCTAATGATATTTTCTTTAAAATAGAAAAATTTATATTAAATAAATGAACATTACAAATCTCTCTCTCTTTCTACATGTATATGTCATGAGTTGAGTTTTTGATGTGTTTTTCTCGTCTCCAGATTGTGATCAAGAATCTCAAGAATGAAATTACCAAGAAGGTGCAAGCCCCAAATTGTGATGACATTTTCTACGCTGGCACTGGTTGTCTGTTGCTGAGGGATGCTGATGCCGTAACACTGTTTGATGTACAGCAGAAGAGGTGGGAATTTGATTTAACTGGGTCCAGTGTTCACTGCTTGTCTGTCCATGCTTTTCTTAGACTGATAAATCTATAGAATTTATAACATTTTATATTGTATATCACAGATCTCTTGCCTCGGTGAAGATTTCCAAAGTGAAGTTTGTGGTGTGGTCATCTGACATGTCCCATGTTGCTCTCATCAGCAAGCATGGTATGTACTGGGTAGTAAGAATGACTTATTGTAATGTACTCTCATCAGCAAGCATGGTATATACTGGGTAGTTAGAATGACTGATTGTAATGTTGACATGTATACTGTAGATTCCTAATTCAAAGCCAGGAATTAATATTTGCGTAAAATTGCAGCACATCTCACGGATTTTAAAATCTCGCTTTTAATTTTTCGGACAGATGTAAACTAAACTTATGATGAAAATTTGGCATTCGCCATTTTATATTCTCACGGAAATAATAACGGAAATAATAACTCGCGTAAAATAAGGAATCTACAGTAGTGTACCTTATTACAGCTTGGCTGAATATTGCTGACTTTGAGGTTTCTTTTTAATTTTCAGTCATTGCCATCTGTAACAGAAAGTTGGAGAATCTGTGTACAATCCATGAGAATATCAAACTGAAGAGTGGGGCTTGGGATGAGTCTGGAGTCTTTGTGTACACGACCAGTAACCATATCAAATACGCCCTCACAAACGGGTAGGTACAATACAAGTTACAACCTAAAGTACACCCTCACAAGTTAGACGGGTAATCACCGATATTCCCTCACAAATACCGTAATAGGGAACCATCAGTTATCACCTCAATATACCCTTTTAAAGTGGTAGTGTCACCATCAGTTCACCATTTACATGTACCAGATCAAATACACCCTGAATTCTTGATATATACTGTGAAGTCATTTGATTTTGTGGGAGCCAATTTTTGTAGAACAATAATGATTTCAGATTGTTCCATAATTTATAAAAGATCCAAATTTATATGCAAAATAAATGGCAAACGAGACCAGGAATTCTGCTTCATGATTGTACTCCTAAAGAGCAGGCATACTTTGCATAAACTTGAGGTAGAGATACATGTAGACTATGTTGTGATATTTCTCTCTCTCCCTCAGTGACCACGGCATCATCCGTACCCTGGACCTGCCCATCTACATCACCAGGATCAAGGGGAACAGTGTTTTCTGTCTGGATAGGGAGGTCAGACCTCGCGTCCTCTCCATCGACCCCACAGAGTTCAAGTTCAAACTCGCCCTCGTCAACAGGAAGTACGAGGAGGTAGGCATGACCATCAGTTTTCTGTATCAATTAATCTGTGTATATTGATAAATCTAAAAAAAGCCTATCTTGCAGTGCATGCTGTGTAAACTTTGCCCTCTGACATAAAGAAAAAAATTGAAAATAAAGATTTATTATACATGTATTTTAAATGTTTAGTTCAAAACGATTTCTTTAATCATTCATCAGTGTTGTTTTTAAGAGGAATGAATAGTGTTGGCAATGAGTAGGAAACTCAATAATTAGTGCATGTATGAATGTATGATCTGATAATATAATAGCATGTTCATGTAAGTTACCACTGACTAATGGCAGAGTTGTATTGCAGGTGCTCCACATGGTCAGGAATGCCAAACTGGTGGGACAGTCCATCATCTCCTACCTACAGAAGAAGGGCTACCCTGAGGTGGCCCTCCACTTCGTCAAGGATGAGAAGACACGATTTGGCCTCGCCCTAGAGTGTGGAAATATTGAGGTAGCAACAAGTATCAATTTTCTTGCTTGATTTACATGTACATGTATGTCAGTATTATAGACTGGATGATAATTTCTGACGATGAAACTGTTTTCTCCGACTATTTATAGATTGCCCTGGAGGCAGCCCGGGCTTTGGATGACCAGGCCTGCTGGGAGAAGTTGGGAGAAGCGGCGCTGTTACAGGGGAACCACCAGGTGGTGGAGATGGCGTACCAGAGAACAAAGAACTTTGACAAACTCTCCTTCCTCTATCTCATCACGGGGAACTTGGAGAAGCTCAGAAAAATGATGAAAATCGGTTAGAAAATGTGGTCTACAGATCACTGTAAAATATAGAAATTGTTAAATTACAGCGAAAATTTCAATGTTGAATGATTTTATCTTACAGTAGCATAACTGATAAAGGAAAAGTATTGAAAATTAACAGAATTGTTATATTAATGGTGGTCTGTCACAGACAATTGACTTAATGATCATTCATTTCATCAGCTGAAATTAGGAAGGATACCAGTGGACACTATCAGAATGCTCTGTACCTGGGAGATGTAGGAGAGAGGGTCAAGATTCTGAAGGGAGTTGGACAGAGTAAGAATCCACAAAGCTGCCAAGCATTTCACATGGTTCACGTGCAAAAATGTTCACACGTTAATAAATTCAGTCAAAAACCAAAATGGATGTATTATTACAAGTACACTAGTAAATTAAATCTCATATAATACTTTCATGATTAATGAAGAGCATCTTTCTTGTCTTAGACTTATTTTGACCATTTTGAGATTAACTCTTCTTGATTTTATCCATTTCCTCTGTAGAATCTCTGGCCTATCTGACTGCTGCTACACATGGAATAGAGGAGGAGGCAGAACAATTGAGGGAGAGCTTTGGGGAAGACGAGAAGATCCCTGAACTTTACCCCCAGGCCCAACTGCTACAGCCCCCAGTTCCCATCATGCAACAGGAGAGCAATTGGCCATTGCTGACCATGAGTAAGGGATTCTTTGAGGGAGCAATGGCAGCTGGGACTGCAGGAAGTGAGTAGAACGGGGGAAAATGGTGGAGTATTTCTTGCCAAATTGTCATTATCAACATATGGTGGGGATATGGCCAAGTGTTCTTTCCAGAGTATTTTATATAAGATTTGGCAGATGTAAAAATATGCAACTGATATAGAATACAAAGAAATAAAAAATGGGCTGATAAGGATGCTGTATCATGATCAGAAAATTAGCAGGGGGGAGAAAACTGTACATGCATTACCATATTTGTAACATGGAAGGTATTTGAGACTGGCACTTCATTATATCGTAAATATACTTTCACAGTAATAAAGGAATAGAAATATCAACAAGGTTATTAGACAACTTATGGAATGTACCGGCAATTCTTTAGAACTAGAATTTTTTTTATTGCTTATTGTATCACTTCCTATTTTCTGCTCATTATGGATGCAGAAATCAAAAAAGAAACCATATTTGATTTCTTAAACCATGTGCAGTCAGTTTGTCTTTATACTCAGCCTTCACATTCTAAAGATATAAAATGTGTGCTGTATGTTTGTAGCCAAACGCACTGGTCTGGCAGCTGCAGCCGTGGACATTGAGGATGGAGCAGGAGAAGGTTGGGGAGACGATGCAGACCTCGTGCTGGATGACGGTAGGGAAAAACATATCCCACTTCAATAAATCGCAATACCTTATAAGTATCCGAGTAATTTTGAGATGAAATATTTTGCTTTTTCTTGTCAAAGTTTCCAATTCACAAATAATTGAAGAAATTGTATCAGTTATGTTTGTAATAAGAGAGTTTAAAAATCACAAAAAATAACTTGAGCAAAGAAAAACACCACATACTGGTATTCATCTTCATTTCTGAGTACAAGTTGGTAATGTGTGTTACAGAAGGAGGATTTGGGGGTGAGGGTCTGGACGATGAGGCTCTGGTTGGAGGCTCAGAAGAGGGAGGTGGATGGGACGTTGGGGATGATGACCTTGAACTTCCTCCTGACCTTGACGTGGGTCCAGCAGCCACAGGGGGAGGAGAGGAGGGATTCTTCGTACCCCCAACCAAAGGAACCAGTCAGACACAAGTCAGTACATGAATTGAATTATTTACATCAAGGGGTTTGAAATGAAACTAATAGTGTGATTGCAATAATAGGTACTTATATTGATTACATAGATTATGATTTACAGAATTTATGCTAAATAATTTTAAAAATGTTAACATTTGTTTTTCAGGTTTGGTGCAATAATTCTCAGTTGCCTGTGGATCACATCCTAGCTGGGTCGTTTGAGACGGCTATGCGTTTGTTGCATGATCAGGTGGGCGTGGTCCAGTTTGATACCTACAAACAGCTGTTCCTACAGACCTTCTCCCGCTCAAGGACCTGCTACCAAGGCCTGCCCTCCATACCCCCTCTGTTTGGATTCCCTCACAGAAACTGGTGTGTATTCATTCATCATGTTGATTGTTCAGTTGATTCTTATTAAGCCATTTGCTACATGTATTTGTACATGATTCATTAGTGTGCATGCATTGTTATTTTGTGCATGATTCATTAGTGTACATGCATCGTTATTTTGAAACATATTAGGCCATATTAGTGGTAGATTAAGATATATGGCATTCCTACTTGCTCTGGATATTGGGTTATTCCTTTAGCTTGATCAGTATTGAGCTGGATTCGAATGCCAGAAGATTTAGGTTCAAAACGCAGCAGAAGCCATATCTGTTTCTGTTAATATTGTTGATAAACCAAATGCAAGTGGAACTCTTTTGTGTACACAGGAAGGAGGCTGGTGCGCGGGCGGGGGTGCCTGCAGTGGGACTGAGGCTGAACACCCTGGTACAGCAGCTACAGGTGGCCTACCAGATGACCACGACCGGAAAGTTTGGGGAAGCCATCGACAAGTTCCGCAGCATTCTACTGAGTGTGCCACTACTGGTGGTGGAAAATAAACAGGAAATCTCCGAGGTGAGTGGTATTATAGGAAGAATGCTGAATCTTGGGCTCCTAAAAACATGTAGCGCTTAAAATTTTGTCTTGATTAGCAAATTCTGAACTGGGTCAATTTAAACAGTTCAATCATTTTAAATTCTAGTATTTAATGCGTAAAATCATTTTTAGTGATGGGACACTAAAACGAAATAGGGTTTATTTACATTTTCCCTTTGAACAAACAGTACTGATTTTGTAATGAACAGCAGGTCTTGGAATGATCAGTTATCTGTTCTTTGTGTTGTAGGCCCAGCAATTAGTGGAGATCTGTAGAGAATACATTGTTGGATTGTCCATGGAACAAAACAGAAAAGAGCTACCTAAATCCACACTAGAGGAACAGAAGCGAATCTGTGAGGTCAGTGTCTATTAATGTACATATACATTGTGTATTAATTGAGAGTTTGTGGTACATGAAGTTACACCTTGTGCATACATTTACAGGAATGGTTTTTGAAAAGAATTTATTTTTTACAGATGGCCGCCTATTTCACACACTGCAACCTTCAGCCAATACACATGATCCTAACACTCCGGACAGCATTAAATCTTTTCTTTAAACTCAAAAATTACAAAACAGCCGCATCATTTGCCAGGAGACTATTAGAATTAGGACCCAAACCAGACGTAGCCACACAGGTTTGTGCAGAGCAAATAACTGTTGATGCAAAATTATATTAACTCAAACATGTGTATCATGAATCAGGCATCCATCATACCAGTGTCTTCAGTTCTAATTCTAAATTTGCTTTTATCTTTTAGACCAGAAAGATTTTATCTGCCTGTGAAAAAACCCCAACTGATGCCCATGAACTGAAATATGACCAACACAATCCGTTTGACATCTGTGCAGCCTCATACGTTCCAATTTACAGGTAAATATTCTGGGATTCATGCATCCTAGTACTGTTCATTATTTTATTTCTTGGAAACTTTAATGTTATTTGATCCCACTGTGAATTGTTTCCAGGGGTAAACCTGTCGTCAAGTGTCCACTCAGTGGAGCATGCTATCAACCAGAGTTCAAAGGTCAAGTGTGCAGAGTTACCCAGGTAACCAGGAGTTTTAAAATATATTTGAAATTTGCTTTGCATTTCTAAAAGTATTTGTAAGTTGTGAACTGTGTTTACAAAAATTTTCTTCAATCTCAGGTGACAGAGATTGGCAAAGACTGCATTGGTTTACGAATCAGCCCGATCCAGTTTAGGTGAATGCATTAAAGGACAGTGTGAATGTGTGAAAGTGGGGATTAGTACTGTGATTATGGTGTCTTCGAAACAAGGATTTTTTGACAATAATCGGGAACAGGAAAAGCTTTCGTGAAAAGATGTAACTAAACAACATAAGACAGTGACTTTTGCTTGGAAATGTTTGTTGTTATAAATATATGTAATGTTCATGAATATTTATTAAATGTACATGTAAATGAATTTTACATTGGAGACTGTGTCCTATATTTACATATCTATACAAGACTGACAGACACCTCTACTGATAAAGACCAAGTTTTCCAACTAATTCCATACAAGTACTAGAATCCACTTGAGGACTATATTTGACTGTATTATGAGGTAGCATTTCTTAAAGAGTAATAAAAACCAACAAAATATTAAATAATAAATAATTTAATGAATCAATAACAAATAAGTACTTTGAGTACCATTATATTATCACCCACTATTGCACATAAAAATAGTCTTATTTAACAATCTTTAACTGTCAGTACAGTCTAATCATTTGTACAAAAATCCCTCAAAATTAATGTAGCAAAGTAAAAAAAAAATTTAAAACTAACCAACATATTACACTCGATCTCAGCAGCAAATTCACATAAAACCTGGATGGTAAGGTTAAATCTGCTTGCCAGATTCTGCCTTTGTACATTTCCATAGCACATGCTCTTTGTACACATATTTTTTGTGTTATCATATTGGAATTATCTTCATCTAATTCAAATATTAAAAATCTACTTTTCAAAGATAAATCGAAATGTAAAAAATTATTTGGTGGTAAAAAAGCCAAATTATCAGACCAAGCAGCTTTAAAATCTCACTGTACCTATTCATTAGTCTGTAAAATGTACCATACTTCAAACTTGAAATTTAAAATAAAATTGAGCTTCAGGTTTTATATGCATATGAAGTAATACTTTAAGATGGATTCATTATAAATATGTAACAGAAAGCCATAATAAAGCTTGGTGATAATGGAGAGATCATGGTTCATAACAAAAAAATCTGTGCATTGTATGCAAGCCCTAAATGCACCATGCATGGCCTGAATGTTATAGTTATATTGACGGAGAATATAACTTTAGCTTATTATTACTACAACTATTACTGAATAACAATTTACAATGCTGATAATTCAAATGACATTGAAACCTCTTTGCATTATCCGTTTCTTTAACAAATTGAACTGAGCTATGAAAGCACTTTTGATTTCTGGGTGTATCACAAAGTTGTACTTGGGAGACTCCGCCCTTCTGCTGACCGGGGAGATGGAGGAATCTGATTGGCTGTCGTCCATGGGAGGCGTGTCAGGGGGCGAGACCTGAACATAACCACTGGTCCCGTCAATGAAGGCTTCAACTCGATCTTTGCTCCCTCCACCAGGCTGAAATAATACAATAAACACAGCAATGTATCAATAAGAAAAATCAATGTCTAAACTCTGGTCCAAATATTAGGAATTACTGTGCACAATATCACATCATTTCACTGCTTGCATACCAAAACAATGGAAAAAAGGGCAAATATGATATATCTCATGAAAATAATCTTTTTTTGTTAAGCAGTTTTGACAAAATACCAGATAAATGTGTATAAATCTAGAAGTTTGAGGGCTTTTGTAATGCAGTGCTTACCAGTTAATTTGCAGTAGGGTTACCTATTGCTGTCAGTAATAAATTTGACAGGTACTAAATGTTTACAGTATTATTACAATATTTTTACCTGGTCAGGTGTTTGGGCCTGCATGGAGTCCTTCCAGAGAATGGTCAGGATCTGCTGACTGGTCACCTTGTTACAGATCTCAATCTCCCGCAGAGAGAACGCCTGTTGTTGAGAATCGTCCTCTATATTGATCACAATCAGTAGGTCACTGGTCAACAGGAGATGAACTTTGACCTCTGAGTCTGTGATGTCCAGAAAGTCTGCCTCCACCATTGACCAGAGGGTAGCATTGGGTAGAGATGTCAGGAATTTACTGCAAAAATGTAAAAAATAATAACTTTAAATGAACATCTGTTGTCTGCACATGTACTGGGAGGAATGCCCTTGCAAAATGAAGGATATTTTTACTACATATACTGTATACAGAGAAATGACTTACATGATATATTTTGATTCACTGTTATTGGCTAGAGAAGTGACAATCACATCAGCATCATATCTTGGAAGAGGAATGTCATCGGCTAACCCAGTACCATGCAGCAGTCCTGAAAAGATATAAAGATACATTAACTTTCTTTTTATTACAAAATCCACAATACAGTATATCTTACTTCAGTCTATATTTTCCTCATACAAACCTTGTCCTGTTTGTGACACCAGCTCTGCAGCGCCCCCTAGAGGCTTAGTGAACACTCCAAGAATTCCCTTGCCCATACCCCGGACAATCCCGGAGGCAGGAGAGTTCCGGGCAGCCCGCTCACTGCTGTTTTCTGATTGGATCACGTTCTGTATTGGTTGGTCAGCCAGGCCAGCTACTGCTCCTGTGTAACGTTAAAGTGAAGCGTTAGACAAACTTATTTCTTTGAATGAAGTTTGACTAGTAGGTGCCATTACTCTCTGACAACTCCAACTGTCAAATCTCAATATCTCTTACTCAATATGACTGAGAAATTTTTTTGAAATATCTAAGGATTTGAGATAAAAAGATTAAAGCACATAAAGCGTCTTTATTAAAGACACATAGGTTTGGACTTCCAACTCACTTTGACATAATCATGGTATTCAAGATATAAAAGTTAAACTGCAAATGACTATACCAGGTAATTCCTATGTAAAATTGTGAAAAAAAATATTCCATTAAATATGTGCAAAATCGTGTTTATTACAAATTATAAATAAGACTTTAAAAATTTAAAAATAAGACTTTTTAAAAGAATTTAAAAATCATCACTTCCATGAGATTTATAATATTGCACAGAGGGATGATGCCCTTCCACTAAGTAATTAGTCATCACAAATGAGTCTGATACACACTGGAGATACATGTGTATGAGCTGACTGACCTAGAAGACTGAGCCCAAATCCAGTGAGTCCTTGTCGCAGTCCACTGGAGATCCCGGCTGGCTGATGTCTGCGCCTCTCTTCCTGTCGCTCCATGTGTGTCTCATCAAATGACAGGCGGTCCATGTTACGGGAAACACTGGATGCAAAGTTTGTCACCGAGGTCAGCATACCTAGTGATGGAACAAAGAAGAAATTATCATAATTACAGTAACAGCAATTAAAATACATTTGACAGGACGTTGTTTAAATGAATTGCAGCAGGGTCTTTATCACATGATGCACTCCTTTCTAAATACTTAGTCAAAAGTACCATAAAGCAGCCTTTCTCCTGCATAAACAAGTCTACTTAATATTCACATTCATGTATTCATGATATTCGAGTGTTGGAACTAGAAGCAGAAACTCTAATATAGATGTTGGCAAATGTTGCATCATGTGAAGTTGCCTTTCTCCAGCATAAACTGATACAAATTGTGGCATACCTGCTGATATATTCCTGACAAATGAAGACATCCCACTGGAGACCCCAGTGACAAACGCCCCGGGGCCCTGAGTCAGACCAGCATACGGTTTCTTGACCAGGTCTGCTACTCCAGTCCCGATACTACGGATCAGCCCTGTAGGATTTCCTAGGATCTCTAAGGATCCCACCACAATGCCTACAAGACAAAGATCACAGCCTGTGAAAACTGGGGAATGTGGTGGCAGCATGGAGGGAATCAGGTGAGATAAAAAATTAGTCAAATTGTATTTTCTGAGTAAAGTAGTGAAATTCAATAATTTTTTTTAATGAAATCTTTCATGAGTGACAGAGTAAACAATTTGGGTTTAGAAAAATTGCCAAATGAACTATCCATATAATATTTACAGCTCATAACATGTATACATTCAAGTGAAAATCAAGCTCAAACATTGCTGGCAAAGAATCTTGTGGGGGATGTATGAACCCTTCTTCTGTTTTTAAAAGAAAGTTGACAAACCTGCTCTGAAGAGGGCCCCTGAGGCATAGTGCATGGCCAGGGTTCTGATGAGATGGTAAGATGTGGTCACCACCTTAGATTTCTCAAAATTTCCGAATGCCAGAGGTGTTCTGTCTGAGGCAATGAACAGCTTTAGCGAGGCATGAACACTGAGAAGGAGAGAGATGGACTTGATGGACAGGTGCTCTATCTTGACAGGAGCACTCATCACCAGTGAGGTAGACTTGAAAGACCTGGGCAGTGTCTTAATGCTCTGTCTGTAGGGTGAGGGATAAGAGAGGCTGGTGGGAATCAGAATGTCAAACTCCCTCAGAATCTTGTACACAAACTTGTCGTCAATGTTAGCGGTGACGGGGGAGACACTCACCTCCACAGACTTGATCAGGCGGTGCCCTAGACAGTCATGTTCTACCACCGCCTGAATGTGACACAGACTGACCGACTTCAGCACTGCTAACTTCTCACTGATGTTCATTCCACTCAGCTCAGGAAACTCCACAGCAGTCTGTCCCATGAAAACCACTGGGAAGTCAAACAGACCTTTAGAAAAATACAGCTGGTTATCAACCTGCAAGCTTCCTAAACACAGAGATATACACTGGTGTTGATCTAGTTCACTGGAAGGTTTCTTTGTCCTTGACACTGATGAAGGAATGTGGGTCAGAAACAAATGGTCCACAGACACCTGAAGAATCTCTGACATCTCCTCAGTGGAGCTTGTCTCGTCCTGAAGAACTACACATACATGGTGACAATGGAGTCCAATTATCAGCTCTGTTTCCTTTTCTAATTGTTTTCTTTTTGCCTTTCTCTGTAGAGGTGTTGATGACATTACAGCTGTTTCAAGAGCCAGAATGATAGACTCATCCTCGGGATCAGCAGCAGGGCTATCCGAGGGGACTTCATTCTTGTTGTCACCTTTGATACGACCCCTGATTTCTTTAGCAGATACCTCTGCTTTGCTTATAGCCTCCACAGTTATATGTGTAACCATGGCAACAGCTTTAACCTTGACTTTGATATCCATACACTGAGGAATGGAGACAAAGGACTCCATGTCTGAATTGACATCTACTGGACTACTCCATACAACGGTCTCTTCCGACTGGTTCTCTCTTTTTGACTGGTTCTTGTGATTTGTCTGAACTCCAAAGTGTAGTTTGGGATACTTGAGATCTCCAACATTCTCTGAAAACTTCTGGTTCATCAGTAATGGGGTGTAGAATACATTTCTGTGTGGAGGTATTGTAGGCAAAGAACTCATCAGCTCTGTCTCCTCCTGAACAATGATTCCTACAAAAGTATATTTACAGTCTAATTTTGTATCATTTAACCAAGCAAATAGCATATGTAAGTTATTTTTTACTTCATTATTACGGCATATTTTAGATCAGGAATACAGTAGGAAGTTGACCAACCTGCAGTGAGTAGGGCAGGGTTTTGGTGACCGTAACACAGGGGGAGCTGTGTGTTATTGTGGATCAGACAGGAGGGAGACTCATGCTCTCTGACCACATAGTAATGGAGTCCCTGTCTGAAGAAGCCAGTGATACACAGCGGGCGGGTGTGGAGGTCACAGTCCGGGGTGGGGACAGCCACTGTCAGCTTGGTCCCCTTCTCTGTGGAGGTAAGTCTCACCGGGTGGGTCCAATCAAAATCAGCGACACTGTGTGGCTCAGGATGATCAGAGCTCTCCTCCCATTGGTCGGTACTAAGAGAGATATAGTAGGAGAAGGCCTCCTCTTTGGATTCTATAGTGTTTGCCATGTTCCATGTTAACAAGGGAGAGAAATCAGTCTGGTCCCTCTTGGTTTTTAAGTGACTTGGAATGCTTGTTGAAATAGTGGGTCTCAAATTGGTCTACATTTGACAAAAGAAATCATATATTACACCTTATGATGTACAATACACAAAAGGAAAACCCCAACCACATTAGGACTTTTGTCTTACCTTGTTTTTGGTGAGTGGAATGACACTGAGTGATAAGTTGATGGGGTCAGGGGTCATGTTACTGAGGTTAAAGGTCTCGGTGATCACAATAATTCTCATGTTGTTCTTTACAGATGACTGCAGCGTCAGGAAACAAATCTGTAACGTAAAACACATAACTTTTAGTAGAATAAAATTAAACCCAAGGACAAAACTAAAGTTGATGAGATACAATAATTAGTGATGAGTTACTGGACACTGGTCTATACTGATGAACATTGATTTGTTACGGTATTTCAGTAGACTGCATACTTTACACTTGATCATGGTGAAAAATTAAGCAAACATAGAAATTTTGTAAGAAGCTCTAGTTGTGCGGGTAAAACTCCATAACTTTTCATGAAGCCAAGAATTCATTCATTAACCCAAGAATATAAGATGTATAGAACCCAAGCTGTATATAAAAGAACATTTCACAATGAACATCTTTTCATTTTTGTACAAAAAAAGTCATACATCAAAATAAATTTCCTGCATCGCAGTCGTTATCAAAATTAAATGAACCTTGACAGCTGACCTTGTTTTCCTGAGGGTGTTTGATGAGTATTCTGGTTTGTAAATATCCATCGATGAAGAGTATCTTCCCTTTGTCTGGTCTATATAACTGAAGTTCTACTTCCTCCTCAGAGAGAGGAATGGGGTTTGTGTAAAATGGGGATCCCTCAAACATCAGACCAATTGTAAACTCAGACTGGAAAATAGTTTAAACACGCATTTACAAAAAACCTGTTTAATCAAATCATTATAAATCCTGATTTACTCTTTACTCCCAACTCATTGATACAATCTGAAATTCTGATCTAATTCAACTTGTGTTTGTAACATGTATTAATAAAAGTGAATTTATATGTTAATACATCACTACTCACATACTGTATATTCAGATGAACTGGGTATATATAACAATCAAAATGAAACTTCTTGGTAAACTAGAACACATCCAGAGAGAGAAACTGACCTTGAACTTGGGTGGTGTGAATGTTTTTTTGGAAGGGAGCTGCCATGGTGTGCCATTTTGTTCTACAATCATGAGGTCAAGGTCAGTTTGATTTGTCATGAGGCACCATGGCGACACATCCACCAGCACGGTACTGAATCCCGGCCAGTACTCAGAGAGGCTGAGATGGACATCTAGACTTGGCTGGGACACAATCATGTCTAAATCCTCAAGGTCAGTTCCCTTTGAACCTGGGGAGGGGGTTTCTGGAGGACTGTGAACATTTCCTGAATGATCCCTGTAAATATACAGAGTGTTCAGAAGTATTGAAATGTATTCCAAAATATAATAATAAAAAAATTAAATACAATTAATTCAAATTGCAGGAATATTCTCTCCATGTTATTCCTAGCTGTTTAATATTTTTTGGATGTGTGTTTGTCTGTAAACAGTTGAATAGTTAGAAAATAATACTGAATATTACAAAATTATGATAGGGTCAATATTGGCAAACTTGGCAGATTAAAGTATTTTACTTTGAGTTGTCTGTAAAACAATATGGCCACTGGTCTATGCTGTCCAGCTTCCATTTTTGTGTGAGAGCCTCTACATCTACTGCAGACTGAGGTGACCTTGTGACCTTATTAATTAGTCCTGTGGTCAAGGTCAAAGATGAACTAGACTTCTCTAACCCCTGGCTACAAAAAAGAGAGATGGAAAATATTACAAAATATATCTTACAGGAATATAACTAATACCAGTAAATATCTAAGTCTTACCCAAGTTGGAAAGTGAGATTGTGGCTGTAGGCAGCCCCCAGACACTCTAACTGGAGTTCTCTCCCCTTCCCAGGAACATGAACCTCCCGTGATTGATTCAGACTAGGGGTTTGTATGTGAACTATCAGTTGGCGTGGTAACTGTGATCGTATTACATAGAGTGGACACAGCAAAATCTAAACAAGCAGACCAAATAGTTATAGACAATGTACCTGTACATGCAATGTGAAAATCTTCCCTAATGTCATATTAATATTGAAACCAATTTTTATTTGAGAGCAGGAATTATTCATGGTGCTTGTGAGTACCTTTTCTGCATAAACATAAATCGAAGGAAGTTTTGAATGCAAAAACTTAATTGTCATAACACATCACAATGACGTTGCTGATTAGTGATTATCAAAATAAAGTACAATGTACTAGTCATCACTAATAAAAATTGGTTTACAGCTCTTTTCAATCCATACTACATGCTTAATGAACATCAATGAATTCATCTTATAAACCTGATACAAAACCAGTCATGATAAGAAGCAGTAGACCTCATCCATTGCACAATAAAAAGATCTATTTTTTTTTCATGCATTTCTTTAACAGTATTTGTACTGAATAAATTTTTTTTCACTGTATTAAAATCCTTGTCGTAATATTTAAGAATTCTTTTTATAAGCACCAGGGGGCATGGTCACGATTTTGGTCAAAATTTATCTTTCCATTTTTAACATGACCATGCCCCTTTAAAATATAAAAAAAAATCCAATTAATTTTCTAATGTAGGTCAGAGAAAAAACATGTAGGCAAGTATAAAAAACGAAGAAATTCATCTGATTTAAAGAAAATAAGATGACACTGTCATGTTTGGAGCAAGGCGTTATAGGTCACTTGACACCAAATATGTAATCACATAAGCTCTGAATACCATACAAAACTTGTTTGGTACAGAGATTAAATACTATAACACTTGAACATTTGATAAATGTAGTGCAGGTATGTGTTAAATAAATTTGAAAGCCAACATATTTATTTCCAGAGATTTTTAGATGTTTCAATAAATGTTGTTACGATTAAAGTGTTACGTGTGGGAAATAAGGGAAATAAATCATTTTATTGTCACTCCAGTACATACATTAACATAAGTACAGGGTATTAGAAATATCATATCAACAATATTTACTGATATATGCTTCACAATAATCATTGATTCAGAAATAAAATGACACATACTGCCTCAAAATATGTGAGCTTATATGTGTGATTATTTGATATGTGACTCAAATTCAATGTGAAATTAGAAACAAAAACAAAAAGATAGGAGAGATTTCTGAATTCTATTAGAAAAAAAATCCACAGAGTAAGAGTACTGACACCCACTGAACTCACCAGGCGCCGGGTCGAGGTGTAGAACCTCTGTAACTGATGCAAAGGGAGATAATCACACATAATAAGGGACATAATCCAGTAAAATAAAAGGGGGCAATAATCATTATTCATCTGTACATACTAATTGATAAGGATATCTACAAGTATTAAAGGTTCTATTTCTAAGACTCTTCTATTGAGAATTCACCATTACCAAGTATCTATGAACTAGAGGTTACTAATTATCTTTGTACTCTAAGTAAGTAATACTTATCATGTTATGATTGCACTGTCTGTGTACTGATTATGACTTATATTTGAGACTTACTGTTACACGTGATGAACTTTTCACATGCTGACAAATCACATGGCACCAAATGTGTATCTTACTCTTGTCTGGCATTGTTATCTGCAAAACAAATCAATACTGGAGTCAACACATTTATCAGTGTGTCTAAACATAAAAAGCACATAAAATATCTGCAGTGTCAGTTATACCAGAAATAAGCATCAAAATCTAATTGCTGTTAAGTCTAATGCTGACATACCTACATGTACAGCTTTAAAATTTAACAATATGTAATGATTATTGTAAATATCATATGTGTTGCAGATAAAAATGATCAGATATCAGACTAATGTCACATCTCCTGGACTACAACCTCTGATAGTCAGAATAAGATCTCCCAGGAGTCACCTGAATAGTGCGGTTTTCCATCAGCTTTTCTGCCGACACATACACCTCACTGGACCAATCATAATCGTCCACAGGTCCCCGGTGCGCCCGCACTTTGATGTATTTGATGTGCTCTGGCTCCAGTATGTGGGAGGGGGAGGCCTCAGTCTGGTGAAGCATCACCGTCGACTGGTTGATCTCTGACTGTGACGTGGAGTAGAACACCCTGACATTGAGAGGTATGGACAAACGACTGGCAATCATCAACTGACCATGAATCGTCACCTGCAAAATATCATAAATAGAACTAAACTGATATTCTCTCAAAGGAGGTCTGGTCAGCAGATACTGGATATTTACTGGATATTGGAAGGAAAGAAAATTTCAGCGACCACTCATGGGTGCCAGCTCTGCTGAACAGGTTTCTGGCATACTATTTATGTTCACTGGTGTTGACAGATAATCTTAATTCAAAAAATCAGCCATCATGCATTTTTTGAACTTCATTGCTCTCTCACCTGTTTCTGGACATTGGTTATTTGTTTGATGGTGATAATTAGAGACTGTTGCTGGTTAAACGTCTTCATGACCCGGACTACACTCCCCACGGTGTTGATGTCGAACGGTTCTGACCACTTCCAAACCTTCCCATCCACACACAGATGAAGCTCCTGCAAAACAATAGTAGATAAATGTTACAATGAATTGTCCAATGCATATGTATCATAATTTCAATACCAGAAATCAATAGAGAGAGATATTAGGGATGAACACTGTAATGAAGGAATGGTACCTGCTTTGCTTTCTGACTTCTCCAGCTGTAGCAGTGAACCTGTCTGGATCCCAGGTTAATGTTCTCATCTGTGCCCACCTGATATCAGAATTTCACATGACCGTTACATCTCATCAAAGTCAGGGTACAAAATAATATGGGTACATGTCATGCGACCTACCTGACCAAATCTGATTGGTTGAGAGGTATCATTACAGATGATGTAGTGACTCAGTATGACTTGATCTGTCTCTTTGGTTACTCCATTCACCTGGAAACCAAACACATTGCCAATTATAACATTGAATATAACACTGCACACATTTAACTGAAAATACATGCATCATAGATCAATAATGTTTGTAATTAAGCCAAGAACATGCATTCAAACAATGGTGAATCTAATAATAGACACATTTTTAGACAAGGATGAAATATAACTGTGAACCTTCATTATACAATTTTACCCTCCTCTATACAATTTTACCTTCCTCTATACAATACCTGCTTCCATGCTTGTGCTGAACAGCTGAGTGTGTGGACAGCCCCTTTACCAATCCTGATAAACATCGGATCAACTGTCAGGTTACACTCCAGCAGCTGTGTCTGAATAGTAACAGAATTAGACATAATGAGTGCAACTCATTGTAAGCTAATGTACAGCTTGATGTTCAGGAATGCACACACAAAGTAAAATCCCACCTTTTGGTCTCCAGGGAGATAACAGATGTCACCATGACACAGGAACGGTTTGATGACATCGTGTTCTGTCAGACTGCCAAAGTCAGTCACCTGTAAACTGGGGGATCCCCTCATCTACAACAGACAATACCCTAATGCAGACTTGTACGGAGATTCTTGAACTCAAACAATGGTTGGAAAAGACAATGAAATGGATTACATCAACCTGCTGTTGATGCAAATTTATTTCGGTTTCTCTGAATCTTACAGAATTGCGGAAAAGAAATTGTCTTATTTCAGTGAGAGAAGTGTTGTTTATAATATAAAACTTGAATTTTGTAGTGATTTATGACTTGAACAGTCTGACCTGTACTGCTGTCCGGGCGAAGTCTCCCACTAGGTGTTTGACTGTCAGGGAGGACTGCCTCAGGGACAGGGACGCAAACTTCTGGTCCTCCACCAGAGTCCCGTCAAACTCAAAGGGACGCAACTTACTGGGAACTCCTGACAAAACAATTTTTTATCCTAAAATGCTAGCTAATTTTGTTTCCTCTCTCAAGGAAAACCTTTAAAGAATTTATAATACCTAGATTATGCTACATATGACTATTTAATCTTTTGATGTCAATGACACAACTTACTGGGAACTCCTGTCAAAATAATTTCTTATCCTTATCTGTTATTTTCTTGGTTTCTTTTCTCAAGAAAAACTTATATTCTATAATGCCTAATTATACTTAATTTTAAAATCTTCACTTTTAATGCCATTGAGAAGTACTACATGTAGCTACACACAAAAAATACAATTTACAAGACATATTGAATTCACAATAAATAATTGAAGTTTCTTACCTGTGCCCAGACACCTGAAGTGATTATACAGTTGGACATCTACCAACCCCACACTGAGGTAACACTGGACCCCGGGAATCAGGGTGGGGAGGTAGCAGGAGTCGATCTTGGCTGAGGCGGCCAGCGACATGGGCAGGAGGACTGTGCTTCTGTTGGGGATCTCCTCCTCCCTCAGTCTGTAAAGAAAGGGAAATAACTCTCTCACTTTCTGTCCACAACCAAAGGGTCAAAACTTATGACTACAAAAAATTTCACTTGTTATTTAACAAAAAGACAAAGAAAGGCATGAAAAAATCCTGAAGTCCTTCAGTCCAATTGTTCTTTTTTTCTTGTAACATTAATTGTATAAGACAAAACAAAAATATTACAATTTACAGTACACATCTTATACATTAGACTGTGTGGCAATGAAATAACTCACTCGTGACTGGGACAGAAGATCAGGTTGTACTTGATCAGCACTCTCCAGATCTTGGCCACCACCAAATCACTTATGAGGTGACCTTTGACCTCAGGAAGTTCAAGCTTGGTCTCGCGATTCTCTGACAGGTCAAACTGGATGTAGGTGATGAACTGTTTGGTGACCACATCGTAATACTGTAAGGCACAGGGCACCTGTGGAAACAAGAAACAGCCTAAAGTATCACTTCATGACATGCTCGATACATGATATTTCTTTTTGGTGACTACATTGTAGTACTGTAGGGGGCAGAGCACCTGTTGAAACCAAAGACAAGCTCCTATAAAACTACATAACATACACGATAAATGATATTTCTATACTTTGCTCTACCACTATAAAAAATATTTTCAATATCAGTTACCAATATAGCATGCGATCATGTCTTGAAAATGATGAAACATTGTGTTATTTACATGAATTGAATGTTCTTTTAAAGATAATAAATACCATTGACTGAACTAGTCTGCAGTCTTTTCCTCTCTGATATGTGTTGTTTAACTTACCAGTATCTCCTCAGATTTACTGGAGAAGATCTGTGGTAGGTTGAGTGGAGTCAGTGTGACAATGAACTTACAAGTATCTGCCTCTCCTCAGATTTACTGGGGAAGATCTGTGGTAGGTTGAGTGGAGTGTGACAATGTACTTACCAGTATCTGCCTCTCCTCAGATTTACTGGGGAAGATCTATGGTAGGTTGAGTGGTTTGTGACAATGAACTTACCAGTATCTGCCTCTCCTCAGATTTACTGGGGAAGATCTGTGGTAGGTTGAGTGGTATTGGTGTGAAGGACATATGGGAGAGAATTCTGGGCTGACTGTAGCTCCAGGTCATGCTGCCTTCGTCATTGTGGTCCTCCAGACAGAATACAATCTGTCCAGCTACTGGCAACATCACCCCGGAATCTGTGGGGTACAATGTATAAAGTTTTAACCAGTAATCTACAGATACAGAACAAGCTACTGGCAGCATCACCCTGGCATCTGTGCCATGTATCAAATATTAACCAGAGAATCTACAGATATAAAACAAACTTCTGGCAACATCGCCCTGGCATCTGTACAATGTATAAAGTGTTAACCAGTAATCTACAGATGCAAAACAAGCTTCATCAGCCCAGCATCAGTAGGGTACAATATACCAGTATCAAATGTTTTCCATTTATCTTCAAATATCTGTAGAATGTATATATGTGGAAAGACTCTTTCACGAAATACTTTTTACATCATATATTTGTCTAGTACCCAAACTTCTGATGTGCATCAAACAATACATACATGTATATACAGCCTAAACTTATTATCACAAAATAGATATGACCATGAAAAAACTTTAAGATGTCCAAGAATTCTAGATAAAGAGGTTGTAATACATTAAAACAGTGGCAAGGACTTCCAATTCACTTTGAACTATCCATGGTATTCAAGATAACAATGTTAAAGATATTGAAGTTCAATAGTAGTTCTTTTCCATAAGCGTGGAAATTAATTGTGTACCAGTAATGTGATCACCTGAAGACAGCATGCTATCACTAGTATTACTTGTACATGTATAACATTGATGAACATTGAACATAATAAAAATCCAAGTCCTATTAAGGTTCTCCGATTCTCAGCCTCAAAGTATTCTTTTCATAATAAAAATCTTATTTTTCCTTCAAACTCTATAAATGAAATGAAATAAAAAGAAATTTCCTGATGATATCCATGCATATTACTAAGTTATTGCAATTTTGGCCACGATGGATATAATGGAATAAATATACAAGTTGAGATCAAATTAGAAAAAAAAATGGTTAAACCGGTGCGTCGGTGGCTCGAACCCCTTTACCTTTATTTAGTGGATCTACGCAGAACCACCAAGCCAAGCAATTGGTTAAATGACTTTAGTAATATTAACACTACAAGACTAATAAAATTTGTTTATATAAAGGGCAGATTCATGGTACGAATAAAAACATTCTGGATAATTTAGAGTTATCTAACATTGCTGAGGATCGGAGATCGTTAAAACAGCATGCAACCCAAGGTGCAACATAACAGCAGGTGGTGCTTGGCTCGCACATGTAGTCAGGGGAGCTGAATTAACCCATTCATAAAAATAAAAATACTACACCTATTAAAGCATGTAAATGGCTGCAAACATGTTCTGAATCAATCCAAATTAAAACTTAAAAGCAGATTAAGAAACAAAATAAGAAGTGCATTTCAAAAACATAATGGTGGGTTAAAGCTTGAATCTGTTCCCTAAATGTTAACCAGCAGCCACATCTCTCTACATTAACATGCAATCATAATCAGTGGGACCATCAGGAATAAACAGCTTTCACCTTGAGTGTTTGTGGGAGTGCCAGGAGGTGGAGTTAACCTCTCTTTGAATTTTTCCATCTTGGCTGAAACCAAATTTGTGCACATGGATATAGAGAAAAATATTTAGAAATATTTTTTATAAGGATGATGAATACAGAGAGATTAATGACCTTGTGGGATACTGACCAGCATTGGTGACATATTGGAATTTTCCAGTCCTGAGATCATCTTTAGAGATTTCTTCGGCCACCAACATAGGATCTTTCAATATCTCTTCTTCTGGAAGTTGCAGAGTTGGAATTTCCTTTGTTTTCTTGCTTGACCTCTTTTGCTTCATAAAGGTCTGTTTAGAAAAAAATAAACAGAACAAAAAAATAAATCCAAATGTCCTGTCGGTGTAGGAATATACAACAAATTGGAATCATTTAAAAAGTTTATACTAGCAAAAGAAATACTTGTTTAAGAAAACATCAAACTTATTTTTATTCCACAAAAAAAAAATAAAAACTAAATTAAGCTACCAGTACCTCCAAACTTTTCCTGAACACATGTAAACATTTGACATGCTCCTGCCCAAAGAGTATAGGAACATGCTCTAGAGTAACTGTGGCAACCACGCGGGGAACTGTCAGGGGGGTCATACAATCATCCTCATAAAACCTGACCACTGTGTCTGCTGCCAGACTGAGAGGCCCCAAAAAGGGGCGGGTTTTATTCCTGTACCCTGTGCTGACTGTCAGATCCCAGAAATAAAGGTCTACTGTTAACCCTTCATTCATTTCTGTAATACAACCATACAGTTAGGCATAATGCTTATACTGCAGCTATTGCTTCCTCTGTATACAGCATAAGAAACATATGTTGCATTGATTATTCAAAACATATGTTGTTCAAAATGAACATAATTATAACACAAATCCTCTTAGATCTTGTATTTCATGTTAAGACTTCTTTTAAATGAATCTCAGAACCTGTTTTAATATTTTCAAAGTACAGAAATGCTTATTCAGGGAAATAGAAGACAACTCTGACCTTCGTTTTGTTGATTATGAATCAAGTTGACCTCAAGCTGAATCTCCTCTAAACTACTAAATAACTGCACAGTCTCGTCAGCTAATTCTGTTTCCATGGCAACAACTATTTGGTTGCATACACATTCTAGACTTCCAATTTTAGACAAAATGGCTGAAAAAATGAATGAAAATGTGAATATAATTAATGTATTTCATACATTACCTATCACAGAATTAACCAATGAAAGGAAATTAACTCCTTTTTAAATAACGTTTAAATATTTAAAAAATTTAAATAATGCTTAACCATTTATTTTGCTTGCTGAAAATAAAGAAAACCTGTTGTGTTTTTAATTTGAGCAGGTTATTTTTTTGGCAATAATTTATGAAAAATACCAAATAAATGAGATCACAAGATACATTTCTGCATTCTTTCAGAGAGCTTTGAATAAGAACCTACTCACCATGAACACCATGCTTTGATTGGGTGGTGGTGACGTCTTTAGTGGGTGGCTCTCCCCTTGACTTTGTTGGGGTGGTCTCCCTCATCATTGGCTCTCCCCTGGACTGTGTGGTGCTGTCTGCCCCCTCCTCATTCCTCTGTCCGCTGGACACCACAATGTCATGGAGAAAACCCTGGATCTGCTCCACCTTGTCCAGACTCAGGTTGATCTTCATTGGTCTCTCCACCTTCACACCAAGCTTAGCTGTAACAACAGAATACACATATTTTATCACATGTTTATCTCAATAAACGGTGGATATCACTCATGGGGTAATTTTTTGATATTACACTGTGTGTTCTTACGCTACGTGATGTCATAATTAAACATTACATAGGTTTAGCCGGTTGATTGACGTATAATGAAAAACTAAAAAATAATACAGTTGAAAAGTGTCAAGCTGTAAAAGTGAAGCATTTAATGTTGTTTTATTTATTTTTCATGAATTCACTAAGAAATTGTTCGAAAATGAAATGTTTGTTTGTTAAACTTCAAGGAACTTTTTTCCATGCGTAAAGTTGTTGACGTCGTGTAGTTAATGTGTTGTGCGGCTCACAATTATAATTTGTACAGAAAAAATTTAAATTAACAAAATACGTGGTAAAACATGTGATAAAAAGAATCTCTCATGATTTGCGATGGTATATGATTTTTATCCAACTCGTGTGTTTTCTATCCCCTCGCCAAGGCTCAGGGATAGAAAACACACAACAAGTTGGATAAAAATCATATACCATCGCAAATCATGAGAGATCCTATATATATATGTTATTCACCTTTGATTTTAATTGAAGAATTCATGATTTTCACTTAAAATTTCACTTTGGTTTTAATTTCACAATTATTGATTATTAATCAAATAATAAATCATTATGAAAAGAAAACTTTGTGATCCCAAATGTGAAATTTAAATCAACATGATGTTTCCTAGAAAACAACAGCCCAACACATACCACGTTCCCTAATGAAGTCAGCTACAGACAGAGTACACAGACTGGGGGGAATGCCTGTCTTAGGGTTGGGCTCACCGGGCCTGGTCTCTATCCAACTCACACAGTATGTCGACCAATCAGGTAATTGCCTGGACAAATCTACCAAAACAAAAACCATAGGAGACTTTACCCATTTGTTACTTTATCATTTTTGTAGTTACCGGTATTCAACACTGGGGTATGCACTTGAATATGGTACTAACACAAATAAATTACTTAATATTGGTTTTGTACCTATGAAATGGCAGTTTTTATGAGGTCCTTTCAAGGAAACATCATAACAGGAGATTTCAAACTTTTGGGTGTCTTGACGACAAGACAGCACTGTGTGTGGTTGCCATAGATACAGATGCAGGAAGGGCATTACAGGTTCTCTACATGAATCTCCTGAACTTTCCTTTCTCTCTTTCACTTTCTCTTTTGCGCCCTTGTCTGTTTCAATGTCAATCACATCCGCCTTGTCAATTATCACCACATCCTCCTCTAGCTCTGTCTCTTTCTTCTTATTTTGATACAATGTACATGACACTACATTGGCTGTCAGTAACAGGTCAAACGGGGTGAAACTTCGTGACCCTGACCTTTGATTCATCAAGGTCATGTGATCTGTGTGTGCTTTAGCAGGAGATTTCACAGACGATATATCGCTGCCCACCCCACTGTCTACAGAGACCTCAGACTTTGTCGGAACACCGGATTGACTAGTTCGAGGATGTTTTTCACGCCTGCTCTGTTTCCCTGACAAGCTTGACACAGCAGTTAGAGCAATGTCTTCAAGGAGCTTGATCTGACTCGTTCCAGCATAGATGTTAAGCTTGTTGGTTACATTGACTTCTAAGGAATGTCCACATACCAAAATCTGGAAAAAAGAGACGGGAATCCAAATGAAACAGAACTTGCGTATGATTGAATGTACATGTATCAAGCTGAAAAATCTTTACCAGCATTATAGATTTCAAGTTAAAAAGCCAATAGTCTGGTATATACATAATTTTCCCTATATTCTGGCTAGCTTTCTACCTACCTTTGGTACCGGCTGAACGTCTTTCCTCTGGGAGATGTACACAATGGCAGGAGCTGCCACAATCTTCATGTCCAGTCTACACAGGATGGGCACCAGCTTAATAGGATCACGCTCATCACTAAAATGTTAAATTCAGAGTCATTGATAAGAATATTTTGAAGCACTGTCCAAGCACTGAAAAACTCCAACAAAAACACAATTATCAAACAAAACCCTGACCTAAGCTTATTTTTTTACTGCAAGTTTTCAAAATCTGCAAAATACATTTACAGTAATGGTCTGATTGTTCAGTTTAAAGTGTTCATGCATCGGTCAGAAAGCCCCAGTAAGCGCACCTGAAAGGTTTTAAGACTGTGTTCCACTCCAGGGCAGGGATCTGTATCTTTGGTTTAACCAAATCTTTTTGTCTCTCAGAGTGGGTCTGCTGGAGAAAATCTCCCCACTTCCCTAAAAAGTTTAATTATCATACAGATTAATAATTTTTTTTCAGAATATGCATACAATACTGAGTATACAATATAAAAGGAGGTATTTTTCATGCTTGATGAACATTTCCCAAAGTATGAAAACATAAAGATAAATAAAACGTTTTCTTTGATATTCATACAACATACAACATCAAGGGAGTTATTTTTAACCTTGACATCTCTGTACCTGTACAGATGGAGAGTCCCTGGACGTCGATCTGATACTGGCGGTTCTCTATGGCTGATCCCGGCTGCTGGGTCAAGTTCAGCTGCATGGCTTTGTGGTAGATCTCCCTCTCCACCGCATACCGTGGTAACGGATTGTCCACTTGTGGATTCACCGCTATTTCTGGTAGAATGATCAAAGCAAGGTCATGACCTTTCTGGTTTGTAGAAGATGTGTTTGGAATGAAAATTCGTACACTGTTGATTGTGACATACAACAAAGGGAGAAAACTGGAGGTCAGTATTGGAAGGTTAGTCTTCTCCTGACTTGGAATGACTGAAGTCTGTGCAGGTTTAGGCACCGAGGATGACTTCTTGGGGAATACTAGAGATTCAAAGCTATCTAAGACAGCATGCACTGCAGGAATGTACAGAATAAAATCACAGGGCTCAGTGTTTAGGCACATCTCAGAGATGTACTTGTGAAAGTAGAGATCATAGCTCACAACGTCGTTCTCAAACTCCTCAAAAGCTGCCAGGTCTGCATTCAGTTTCCGCATTTTCTTGGCTACATTCTTACACAGAGCACGCGTGAAGGTGAAGTTCAGGAAGCCATGAGTTACATCTCTTGACTGGGACTCTAATGCTTTATGCGAGGCAGAGTGCTGGGTGTGGTAGCCAGACTTATGGGATAATATCTGTATGTCTTCTGAGATTTCTTTCCTACAACTCATCAAAATGCCAAGGAAAGGACCTTCTTCCCAATGAGACAGCTCACTACAAAGAAAAGAAATCTTTTAAAGTACTCTTGCTCCTCAGTTTCCAATAAATACTAATCATAAAGCTAAGAATTTCATACTTACTTTTTATGCTTAGGCATCTTCCTGACAAAATGATGAACATTAGCTGAGTTGCATGTAACCTTGACCTTGGCGTATATTTCCTGGACATCAACAGACAAAGCAATATCCTCTATCTGCATGGTCACTCTGTTTTCTATTCAGTTAAAAAAAAAAAAATATTAAGAGAGTCTTACAAGGAAAATGACAATAAAAAATTTATAAAAGCTTTTTTCATATACATTTCTCAAAATACTAGTAAATATGCTTCTCCGTGTCTGCATTGTTTCACTTCTGACCAAACCTTTCATTGTGCACTGTCCCTACCTTGATTGGTGATTTTGTCATGTTTGTAGAATCTCATGTCTAATTTGGGGAGGGTCCACTGAAGCCAGAGGGACAACCTGACCCTGTTCTTTTTGTAGCCATCGTATTCCAGATCCTGGCTGGGAGTTGTTCCCCTTGATTTATTGTCACACGATGTCTCCGTATCCGTCAGCAGTACATCTGGAAGTCAAAAAGGTAACCAAGATGCTTAGGTGTCAAAGGAACGCAACAAACATACTGTTTGAAAATGCAACATGAAAATATGATGTGACATGCACATCCACAGAAATCATTTTAAATGTCTCACTGTGCAAGAAGAGTTTGTATTAAAATGGGCATACTCAATCCCACTATCAACAATAATTGAAAAACAGATTTTCTGCTACATTTGTACAATTGAAACAAAATGAAAGATGAAATGGATTATACAGGCTTAGCTTAGCTATATTTCAAACAGAACAAACATGTTACAAAGCCAACAGTACCTTCCACGACAGATTTTCCACTGGCAGGATCTGCTACTGGTGGTGTTTCTGAGCTGGTGTCCTGGCTCGGCTTCTTCACCGGTATAGGCAGGAGGTCCTTCACCAGAGAGCGCACTTCAGTGGCCATGTCCAGAAGATTGGTCGCTAGTCTGGCACACAGTTTGACCTGCAGGTGTGAAGCCATAAAATGAAACTTAAAGCAATGGAATGTACTGCCGCATATACTGTAGATTCCTCATTTAAGTTAACATGAGCAATTCATTTCGTAATTCCTGAGAATATGAAATCACAAACACCAATATTTTATTATAATTCAAAATAATTTACAATTGTCTGAAAAATAGTAGGGAAATTGTTTAAATTGGTGAGGAGTGTATCTAGCAATTTTATGTGGATTTTTAATATCTCATGCTCAGTCTATAGTATAGTGTAATAATTGACAAGTGAAAATATTTAAGATGTGCCTATAATAAAGTGTAACCCTTGATATGTTAACGCAGCTCCACTGTTAAACAGTCAGTGCCTGTACAGTTGGAATAGAATCTTACCTGTGGTTTGGAGCATGACAAGGTGACAGCTCTCATATCAGTGTGTAAACAGAGACCCAGGGCAGAGATGTTTTCTGACGAGGGAGGGTCGTACTTTGAGGTGACCGCTATTGTACAGCTGACAGAGGCTGGCTTCAGGAAGGAGTGAATGTCTGACCCATGGAGGGAATACACACTAAAATCATCCAGACTCATCTGCCAGGGCAGTCTCTCATCTGTCAAGATACATGTATTAGATACTCCACAACCAATCTTGCAATAGTAAGAGCACTAGGAACATTTTGTTTCTAATTAATTTGAATTTCAAATCCAAATATATTTTTACTGAATTAAAAAACAAAAAATAAAAACTAATAATCAACAATTTTGTGAAATTTTCTCAGGGATTCTGACAATGCAACATACCTGTTAGTGGTCCATCCAGGTTAGTGATGGGAACATCCATCCCCCGCGACAGGGACCGCCCCCCAGAGCTGTACAGCTTGAGGGTGGGGAAACAGAACACCAGCGTCTCCAAGTCAGGCTGCTCGGACATGGCTGTACGAATATTGAGAGGAATGTAGGAGCTTGGTTCTGATAGAGTCCCATAGGACGAGCTCAGGAACACACAGCAACACTTCACATCTACCTGTAACACAACAGACAACTCTCATTCATTGAAAATGCACATACACCATTATGTCAATTCACTGACCAACTCTTGTGCATTCACATCGATATCCAGCCTAACTGAAAAGTCTGTATTCATAAAAGGTATACAGTATAGCTTGTCTGGGGACATTGAAGGGGTATTTTCTTACCTTGTTCAACCTTCTCTAGTTTACAATAATAAAGGATGAGACAATTGAGGATTATCCACTATGAGACTTTCCTTTTAACTTGTAAAAAACTTATATCGCACGTGTCAGATGAGGTACATGTACGCTGAATGTTTACCTGCAGATAGAGAGACTTGACGTATGGGAAAATTCCTGAAAGCCACTTTCCAAGAACGTCCTCTGGTCCGTCCTCTTTCTCTTCTTCCGACTTTTGATTGGTCAGGGCCTTTTGTGAGGCACTCCTGGTGACTGTTTTAGTCTCTACTTGACTGGTGTTCTTTGTAACTGACTCTGATTTCTGTGTTGTAGATCCAGCACTGGAAACTGTTGAATTAAATTAAAATCAAAAAACTTCTCACAGCCAAGTTTTGGTTAGAAAGTAGTCACAGATTTGTAGCTCTCTAGAAAAATTTAAGTTCACAGACTTACAACAATATAATTTTGAGCAAAATAAAATGCAAGCTTTATTTCTTTTTTTTAAATCTATGGTACCATTGCTCTCCAATTTGTCAACCTGAAATTCCCACATAGCCGCTAGTCAGACAGAAAATCTTGTAAATAAATGTTTTCTGACTTTCACCTTTAGACACCTGCTGCTGCAAGGGTGATGTGGCCTCTGCCAGGGCCAGGTCAAGGCTGATCTGACTCTCCTTCTTTGTGGGTTTCTTCTTCAGGGACGGGATGTAGTTAAACCATTCATTCAGTGACGGTGTCAAATTACAAACAAACCCCTCCATATTCAGCAGGACTACAGTAGGAACTATCGACAAATGACAATCAATTAGTTCTATTCCATCTCATTACTCTGATGCTGTTTATTCATTAATTTCATTTTGTATATCATCTAGAATTTGAGAGAACAAAATTGACATGTGGGGTTTATATTTTGTGATTCACCTTTAGTTTGAGAAAGAGTAGGTGAATTCTCATACAGTATGATACGCCATTCATTTAAATGGCTTATTATCATGGTAAAGTCAGCATGAAATAGATAAAAGTTATTTGTTAGAGAAAAATTATGCATTTAACAGCAGTATTTAGATTAAATATGAGCCATTGTGATTACCCTCTGCCTGTGACTGATCCTTGGGGCACTGGTAGATGAATGTGACAAAGTCTTTGGATTCCTCTGTATAGGTGGACTGGTGCATGAAGAATTCCTCCGAGGCGATCTTTGTGGTGTCAGCGGGAGCAGTGAATACTGGGATAGCAGAGGAGTTCCTTCCCACTAGAATCACAAAATTACATTATATCAAAATCTTGCAATCTTGTGAAGACACATGTATATTTAAATATTTGTATCTAAAAAAAAATACATTTCATTTCTTGATTCTTCATTAACATTTTTGGACATGCAAAACATGTGGTTTTTAAGGAGAAATCTGGATTGTTACATTTCCATCAATGTACATACAATAGAGTGTGGCCATGACAGAGGACAGGGTACCAGTACAAGCCTGGGCATCCACCAGCTTAGACTTCTTCATTTCAAGTCCAGAAACACTCAGTTCCATGACAGGAATTTTGGCTGCATCTGCAAAAACAAATCCAAATTCATTGCATCTCTCTGGTTAAAATTACATTGTAACATTGTAACACCAAAACCTCCGTCAATCAGAATCTGGGAATCTTCTTACCCTTAACAAAATTGTCTTCCATCAGTGTTGTGTCAGCAAGCAGCACTGACCGGGGTGACTTCTGTTGCCATGACAACACAATCTGTGTCAGCAGCAGAAGGCTTGCCTTGGTGAGATTAATGGTCGCTTGAGGAAGCTCATAAATCTGCTCCAGTTTGGGCTGACTCCTACTCTTCCTGCAATCAGTGGAACAGGAATGATATGAGAAATCTGTTATAATATTGATTGAATCAAATCTCTTTATATTGGATCTCGTATCATTGACTGTCTATTTGTGTTAAGAATATAGGAATCACTACTTGCCAGTACATGGAAAGCAGAAGACGTCTTGTATACATAGCACCACTGAACTCAGGAACCAAGAACAGAGCGTTTGACTTTGCTAAATCTTCCGAGAGTGTCTGCAGGCCAATGGCTGCTCCAAATAACTATAAACCCAATAAGTAGAATATGATATTCGCTGCCAAAGAATTACATTTTTAAAATTCTGAAAGCTAATAATTCATTGAATATTTACAGCTTTGTTTAGAACTCTCACCTTAAAGTGGGTGTGTGAATGACAATGATGGAGCAGGTTGCTGGAGGGCTCCTCCATCTTACTGACAAACTTGATCAGTTTCCGTGGATACATTGGATTGGTGATTTGAAATTCAAATCTGACAGCTGTCATGGCAACCACAGGTATTATCACAGGCGCTGACTTGGTTGAACTTGATTCTTCTTTTGAAACCTGACAAAAAGAAAAATTTTCATGTTTTTTGAAGTTTAAAAATCTTGAAACTTGAAAAAAATGATAGTTGCTTGGTACCGGTATATCAATACATGACAGAGCTACATTCATACCTTGGAAGGTTTATGAATGGATTTGTAGGATTTCTTGGAGATATCACAGTTTTCATGTTGAGCAATGTAAACAGACACAAAGGGTTGTAGGATGGTCACTTGTTGTGTGCGGGTGGGCAGGAAGTTCTCCATGGAAAGCACCTGGTTCTCCGTGGGGGCAGGCCTGTGGTCATCTACTACCTCTGTTAGTGGGAAAAAGTATGTTATTTTTAGTGTAACTATTAAAACTCTGTAAGTAACAGAAAGTACTTCATTTACTCTATCTACACTCTTTAAGTTCTTCACTTTTGTTTTCAGATCTGGGCTAGCTTTAAGAGTATATAAAATTGTATTTAGTAGCCTGTTAAAAAAGCTGTAGATGCATTTAAATACACTTTGATTATATATTTTTAGAGCTTGTGCAATAGTATATACATGTACATACCCTCTTTGGTTTTAGAGTATGGTTCATAGGTATGGTTCTGAGCCGCCTGTATAAACCTCTGAATTCTGTGGACAGCGGACGAAGAGATGTTATACTGACAACATCCCACAATGTACCGCATTAATGACATCTCCCTCAGAAACACATGCTCCTCTCCATCTGACAATGAAGATGTGCTTCCTCCTATGAACAAAGAATAAGGTACATTTATCTATCATATTGGAAAATAAACTTTTACAATCTGAATCAGCCAAAAGATTAATTCAACCCAATTTTAACAAAAAAAAGAATATTGTATTAAGTGATTATTTGAAGTGTCTCATCACTGAATTTTTACCTGACGCAAATTCTTGTAGGGTGGATTTACCAAGGAAAGAGTACATGTACATTTTTGTCTTTGACAAAATGAAACATTATAAGTGAAGAGTAATAATTTACAATTTATATTTATGTATAATTTACATACTCTACTTTCATTATCTACAACTTTCATTATCCACAACAAGAAACCAATATACATGTACTTGATTAACACTTAATGCTACTGTACAAGCCATTAGTTTTCTAGCCAGTCATCAGATACCGGTATTGTTATGTTTCTATCTTACATTAAGCACAGCTGATACACAAACATGTGTTGTTAGTTTAATCTTACCCATTATCTGTGATGCATCTTCAAATGGTTGTAGCACATACAAATAATCAACAAAGAACACCCCAAACTTCTCCATCCCTGCCTGCTCCGTAAATGTTTGTAAGTGTTCAGGGCCATCAAAGGTCCAGGTCAAAACTTGACCTTGATTGACAGGACAGCCAAGGTCAAACAATGATCTGCTGTAGTAGTTCACAACCTTGTCTGACAGATCACTCCCCCCTTTCACAATCACTCTGCTCTGTAAAATAAATCAACAGGATTTCATCAGCTACATGAAATCAATAATGTATACTGATCACAGAAGATACAGATTTTTACATATGTTTTTTTTTCAGAGAGTTTGTGTAGGATTTCTTAAATTACTAAACATACTTCAGACCCTTGAAACGTACTCACCCTCAGCTCCTCGCTGTCATCTGCTCCACAGATACAGTTGCCCCTGGTCTCCAGACTGATGTTGCTGATCCCAAACTGGACGTTGAAGAAGGTCAGGCCCTTCATCACAATGTCCACACCAATGCCCTCTGCCTCCAGGAACATGAAAGGTCTGAAGGCAATCTTCTGAGGACCATAGTGAACCTTTTCTCTAATCTTCTCTGTTAGCTGTAAGTTAATGAAATGTTTATCACATTCATATCATGCATTTCCCCTAAATATGACCCTCAGAATAAGCCTTGTCCAATAAAATAATCCATCAATTCTAATCAAGAGCATATATATAATATAAAAGTATATCATAACATTGATATCAATACATAAATGTGTAGACACAGGGAATACCCGGTACCTTAAATGTTAGTGAGGCTTTGTGGGCGTACATTCCCACAGCTAGAACTGCCGGGGGTCGCTTCTTTTTAGGGGACCTCTCCTCCTCCTGTAGCTCCTCCTCACCGGGAAGAATCTGGGGGACGTAGGACCATGCCCAGGACGACCAGCTCTGTTGATTTTCCAGGTCTGCTGCCTCAGCCGCTGCCACATCTGACAAACAAATATCAACTACATGTAGTCAAGTCACTCTTTCCCTTTTGTGTATGTGTATTGTTTGTTTACGTAAGTTAACTAACATCTTGTTGCTTCTTGAGTGTCCTTAATAGGGTAATAAATTGAAATGAATTGTAGTAGGTTTCAAAGTTCACATGACAATAAAAAACAATAACATTTAGACACATAAATTATTTTGACCATAATAATTTACTGGCATAAAAAATAGAGTATATTGAGCACACTCATTAGTAGCACTCCTACCTTCTACTGTTGTATCAGCACTATCATCTGTACTCTTCACACTTGCAGCTGGCTCATTCTCTGAGCTCGGAAACTCCAGTGTACCATAATATAATGCCAAACACAGCTCAATCAAACGGAAAAACAAAGGTAGCTGGGTATCTGTCAGAGAGACATCCAGATTTTCACAGAAAAGGTCAAACTTAGTGACACTGGGTATCTTCCCATGGACAGAGTCATACTTTAGGTAGACCCTGCCTGTGACAGAACATCTGTAGACCATTGGGTCCTGGTAGTTTTCAATCTTACCACTGCTGTCACATTTATCAAGGCATATCGTCAGATCTGAGATGATAATAGATTTCCTGAGGGCTAGTTCTGGGGGGCACAGGTCAATGAAGGCCCGATTCCACAGCTCATTGACACTGAAGCACTCCAAGGACTTCACATTAACAGACAACACTATGTCATCTTCTACAAACTTCACAATCAGGTTATTTATAACTATGCTAACATTGTTAGAGATTTTATTGATCAAGCTTTGTAGGTACCCTGGCGGGAGCTCCTCACCCCCTTGCTGTCTCCTTGGCCTTTGTTTTGCCTGAAATGATCGTGATTTCTTTAACTCTGGTGTTTGAGAACTAGCTTTATCTTCATATGCAGTTTCTCGTAGTTTTAGTATACACTCTATAGTGTTAATGGTTATGATAACTGGTTCAGATCCTAATTTTGTCCATGGTACATGTATCCTCAACTCATGAATGTGGCCACTTTTGAAGATAATAGGAAGTTGGATGGCCCTTTCAATGACATCTAATCTAAGGTCAAGGTTATTCAGAACTGCATCCCCTCCCCACAGTGATAGCTGGAAGTCTTCATGTCGTAACTTTACATACTTGTCTAAGTAACCCATCAGCAGTGGGGTGATGTAGGATTCAATCTTAAACATGATGAATTTTTCTCTCCTTTTCACCTCATGTTTCTGAATATTTATTATTTCTGAAAGAAAGAAAGAAATTCATTATAATATCTTGACAAATACTGGCAAAGATTCAAGAACTCTTGCTTTATTAAAATAATTATAACTATAGTTCATTGATTAATAACAAGAATTTCATCATGATAAATAAATAAAACTGGAAGGACATACATGTAGTTAGAATCTCGATTTACTCTCTACCAAAATCGTTTTTGAATTAATATTCTGTCCTAAAATATCCTCACATCACATTTTGTCTTATTATTCCATGTTTATATATACCTCAGAGTTCAAACAATATTCATTCAATAATATGAAAAAATTCCAAGATTTCCCCTTTGAAACACCCTCTCTAACTTGTCAGGTTTCAACAGACAGCCAAAAGTAAAAAGTCTATGGAGATATATGTGAGGTGTCCTGAGTACTTCCAAATGGAGAAAAATGTCAACATTCCCATTGTAAATCTCCGGAAGAAATTTGATTTCGTTTTTGTTAATTAAACGGGTAAATTGAGATGTAGTGTAAATGAAGAGTCAATGAAAAAGTCTTGGCACTTGTATCAATTTTAATTGTACTTCTTTAAAAGATATGTGTATTTTCGTAAAATTGGCCAACGCGTGACAGAAACGGTAATCTGAGACAGACTAAAGCATGATTAATTGCTACAGACAGCAAAATTATTTTTTTTTTAAAAATAACCGTTAATCTACATTTCCAACGTGTAAGCACTTGCTTCGAATTAATAATCGATTAAGTATCAAATTAGATGTGCATATAGAATCAAATCCCGTTAAAAGTACGTAAGACAAATAAGACAATATTTACACATATTATCCGACATAGGTTTTGTTAGGCCCGTGTCAAAACAGACGACACGGATGCTTGCCGATGGGCAATGACAACCTGCACGGCGTTTTATTTTCAAGTTACCAACGCCAAATTACCAAATGATATAGAAATTAATATGTATAATAGATTGAACAATAAGCTGTCTTAATTAGATAAATTATAAGAAATATAAAACATCATATGATATGCCAACTCACAACTCGCCATGTTTGTTTTCAGTTATTCGGAATCCAGAGATTTATTAATAAGCCTAGAGATTCGAGAGCGGTGAAAAGATAATTCGACTCCAATAGATTTCGGTCCTCGTCTTTGAAAGTCCTCGTTCTAACATATATACATTATTGTGTTTAATATAAGTGAACTTTTCCTATCATTTAAATGATGACATTTATATTTACCCAGAAATTGTAATGTAAATGAAATAAACCTATTTTCAAGTTACAGTTTTTGTTTCGTAAAATACAGCTATTATTTTTTTAGAGTCGTTATAAAAAACTGGTGTGAATCTTTGGATGTGGAAGAAACTTTTGTCCTCATGAAAACTTTCAGCAAACAGTTGTGCATGTATATGCAAGCGGACTGTATCATTTAGACTTGCAACTCGACAGCACTCTTTATTCAACTTTACAAAAATCGCCTCTCTTTAGGATTAGAAAAAGGATATAAATAAGTGGTTGTTATTTGGCATGGCTTAAGATTTTACCACAATACACGAAACGCAACCATGCAGTCGTAATTAGAAGTTCTCTTTTTCAGTGTTCTGGCAAATGTTTTATTTTTACTTTTTTGAACATGATTATATGCAGTAGTTCGAGTCCGTATTTTTTTTATAGCTATTGTAGGTGGATAGAAAAGATTTGATTCTCTCCATATAATTTTGTTTTGCAGCAATGATTGTTTTTTTTCAAAAGCCAGAAACATGTCTGAATAGAAGTCTACAGTGCATCTAAACATGTTTTCTGTGAATTATGTAAGTCATAAAGAACAAAAACAACTTATTATATTCATTTTTTACTTATTCTATTTTTTTATCACATACCACGATGCCCTTCATGTATTATTATATGATAATTTTGTTTAATTAAAAATGCAACAATTTTAGCACAAAAATAAATAGATAAGTTGCAGCAGGCTTTGCATGTCTCCCCTGATAAGGCCGTCCAAAGTTATTTCTATGTTTAACATCACCCGCACGCGTACGTTTAGGATTTTTTTTTTAATCATTTCCATTTTGATTTTACTTTTTGCAACTAAAATACTGCATTTTGTTGAAATTCGAAACTATTAGAGCATATCAGATACTCAATGGGGAGATCTTTAGAGCCGAAAGGAAATATCATTAAAGAGGTAGCCTACTTGTATCTTGAATACTCACTGTATTAGTTTTAATGTAAAAGAATTAAATTCATTTGTTTGAAACTTTTGTTTGTTTTATTTTCATCGGATTCGCCATCCCTAGTATAGATTTGGTATTTTGAAGGTAACGTTAAATGTAGAAATAACTTAACGGCATTACAAAGTGTTTAGACAAAAACCATTCATTACTGAAGTCTTTAGTTTAATTGCATTCAGAATATTTACTCGTTAAATTATATTTTCATCAAATCCAAAAGGCTCAGGACTTTGCAATTAAACATTAAGAAATGCAATCAAAGGATTTTCAATAATTAATTAGCATCAACAATTTTGGAATTTTCTTATATTCTGTACACTGCATGTACATAGTCATAAATTGATCCGATATAAAGGATGGACATTTTTTTTAGAGGAAAACAATGTCAAGTTTTTCCAATTTGTTCTCCCCACATAGAATATCTCTTCATTTTTATCATTTTTGATTCTTGATAATCTAATGATTTTATACAGCACATGAAAAATGTAGAAAATCCGAAACGAAAAAATCCTAAAAATGAATATACGAAATAAGTATTTGTTATGTCAGATTAAGGAATCAAAAATAACGTTAACTTTGATTCCTTTCTTTATTTTGCCACAATTACTGCATGAAAGACATCATACCACGTACCACAGTACACTTTGTAAAAAAAAAATGTAGTATATATGTAACAACTACCTCAGACCGAGACGTATCTTACACCTTTCTTCTTGTGGGAAAAAATACATAGTATCACAAGAACTGTAAATATATCAGGTAACATATTCATATTCACAATTCCATGAATTACACATATGTTCACTTTTAATACTTTGGGGTTTCAAATCTTTTAATCTCTACGAGGCAGGTGACTTTCACTGTTTGGCTTTCCTCCGTCCATTAACGAGGACCATCACCCTCTTGGAGACCTCAATCAGGACAGACAGACAGACACAGGACAGCAACACGATGAACACCCCCAGCATGTTGGCAAGGTCCAGTTCCGCCGTCGGTTTTTGCCTGTCTTCCGGTCTGACGTAGTTGGCACACTCGGCGGTGGCGGGAATGGACCACCATCTGAAACCAATAGACAGCATTATTTATCCATGCATGATATATTTTACGATTTAAACCCTTATGTCCCAGTGATCGCACCATGTATGTCCCAATCTTCTCATCCTGTGTGACAAATATTGAATCATTGGTTGCTCATTGCTTTACGAAACTCTATTGAACTGGAGACGCCACTAGAACAAAATATTTTGATCGTCATATGAACGGAACATTGATGTTGCTTTTGTCTATTGCGACATTGCTTACCAATGCGTTAGGCGTTTTGGTTCCTTTTATTTAAAATGTTTGTTAAGGAGCTATTATCTTACAAGCTAAAAATTTAAACAATAAAATGTTTTCTCTGGTGATTCATACGGGTATGGAGGTAGCGAGCATTGCAGAAAAATACAACGAGCTTTGCCCTGGTCTATATATACAATCCTTTGCATGTCTTTTTACATAAGATACATGTTGTGCTTTAAACATACTTTAAAACTTGTGGTTTCTTTTTTCATATAGAAATACTGACTTATCCTTGAGAGCATCTAGCCGTCCTCTTTCTTTTAGAATCAAAATAGCCCGGTTGATGTCGTCTTTGTATGGAGCACCATTAGGAAACCCCATGCTGAACTTGGTCTCCTTAAAGTTCTGATCAAACGATTCCATATCGCAGTGCCGCAGCGCTGCGTACTCATTCAACAGCGCCAGGTCCAAGAAAGCGAAATCACTGCCGTTCATGCCAGTTTTCACCAATTCAACACCGGTGCTTCTATCCCGAACCAGTCGCGTCTTTTCTTCGAGTTTTATGGTGGCCCACATGCGTTCGAATGGATCTATGGATGACTCTTTGAAGAACTGCATGAGGTCGCTGTTCTTCTCGACACCGTACTTGACGGTCATCTGCTTGGAGAGCGTGTCCATGGTTTTGATGCGCGTGTCCTGTTGCTGTAGTGTGAGGTACGCCGCTAGATTCGCCGTGTATGCTGCGGTGATCACCAAAGTACAAAACCAGAAAAAAGCGATCATCGTCCTCATCGACGTAGTCTGCGGGGAGTACTCTGTCCCTCCTTAATGTGTGAAATAGAGTTAAAGTGAGCGGCATTCTTACATACAATATCATGTAAAGCAAATATGATAAATACTTTATAGGCATTCTGTCGGTATAATGCTTTAGATATAAGTACCTCCAAGGAAAAGGTTGAAGGAGTACCAAATGCTCTCCTTCAAATCAAATTGTTGTTCTGAACCATTTTGAGTGACGTCATATCTGCTCATGACCCATAACGCCCCACCAGCCACGACATAGAACGCTATGATGACGACCCACAGCTGCCAACTGAACGGCCACAGGAACTGGAACAACACCGGTGACGTCAACGGACGTTTGGTGAGCATGCTAATTGTAGAGGAGATGATGGTGAAGGAGAAGGAAATCTGTTCTTCCCGGCTAGACTTCACAGCCAAGGATCCGATCGCCATTGACGCATTCTGCAAACAAATAGAAAAATAAATGAATTGAAACTGTGTGCTGCTCGTCGCACATACATCATACACGGCACACATAAGCACTTTCTTATCTCACGAATTTGCGATAATGTTTTTCAACGTTTTTGTTCTCGAAGATAAAAATGTTACAATTTTAATTTTGGATTTCTTAATTAGGTGGATTGACATATAGCGATATGATCTCTCATACTCCCTACCCCGACAATGAGTTGTTTGATAAGGGTGTCCCAGTCGTCTTCCGCGTCACTCCGGTTCTGTGTGAAGCTGTCAAGTTCGCGGATGTCGTATTTAAAGTTCATTTCCTTGGCGATCCCTTCCAGTACATCCACAGAAAACCCTTCATACTGACCACTTTCTGTCTTCATCACAAATGGTGGTTCCTTCAAAATAAAGCATATCAACAAAGTGTCGAACAGTTGTCTTTATATGGATTAGTGATATATCCTGCCGCATCAGAGAACATTGCTATCTTCACTGATAGTGTTTTATTTCGATGCATTATTTCCAAAGTTCAAATAACTTATTTTTAGCATTATATAACTTTAGGAGTACATGTTATTCACGTACCACTCTAGTTATGACAATGAATGTATGGCCGGCGAGCACTTTATCCAGGCTCTGGTCCCGACTCGGCATCTGTTTGGTTTCCAGTATCGTAATGTTGTTGCCATCGAATGTACAGTTGCCAATCTATAAGCATCGCGAACAAAAAATCAAAACAACTATTCAAAACATTGGCAAAACAGCAAAAGCATAAAGTTCCCGTTATATTTATTAAAACTATAAGTGTCCAGCTGAAAAAATTTGTGATGCTGATTTCAACCTTTGTGGTCGTTCCATTATATCCCATAATTCCAAAGGAGTACTGGGTCCTCATTTTGCCCGTGTTGTCACTGGTGTTAGTCCACACGTATTGACTCAAGGCCCCAATGTACGGAGTTCTCTAACAGAAAAACAACGGAATGTACCAAAAGTAACATGTGTTGGCATCGTTATTCTAAGAAAAGGATTCATTTATGCTTTCAAATATTGCCATTACGATTCTGGCATATTCAAATGATTAAAACTGTATAACCATTTATTTTCTACAACTACTGAACCCATGGGTTCTACGTAAAAAGACTCACTACTCTTCCGTACGATGGATCGTTGACAAATTTCATGACATCTCCCGCCTTCAAGTTCACGTTTTGTTCCGGTTCCTTTGAGCAGTTGTATTTCTGGTTGAGGAAGTGACGTAACAAGCCAACAGAGTCGCAAAGGACAGCATTGTTGAGGTCGTCTGAAAGTCAATGATTAGATTTGCATTATTTCAGGGTCTGCCACCAAATAATCCAACGTAGGACTTTTCAAAATAATTAATTAATAAATGAATAATAAATTATTGATTTACCTCCATAACTGATAGAAACTACTAGTAGCCACATTTTGAGCCACTACTCTTTGTGGGTCTTCAAATTGAACTACTGTATTACATAATCTTGACATATGTATAAGACAATATCATGACCAACAACTTTAAATTTGACCAAGCGCTTGGTCATCGAATGATGTTGTTTCTTACCTAGCTCCTATCAACTGACTTGTTATGGACGATTATCGAACCCAGAACTCCCGCTTATGGTAAAACAACAAAATGATTTTGAACCTTAGAAAAATGCAGTAGGAAAAAAACCCAACAAAGAACAATTAAATGAATAACATACTAGTATTGATCTAGAATCAATATGCATACTAGTATATGAATATCAAATTTTAACTGACCAATGCCATTTTTTGGTGACGCAAGTTTGATTTTGGAAATAAATCAATTTTTAATAACTTTAAAGTTTTGATAATTTTCCTAACAGTAGGACACTGAAGACAACAACAGTGGTAAAATATGACCGCGAATGAGTGAACTCACAAAGGGAGACAACCCGCCACAGACCTGATCAATAATTCAAATATACTCTCTAGCGATAACAAAAGGATTGTATTTATCTGTGTAATGCAATTATATTAATTTGTTGCTTCATTATCCATGTGATCAATCGCACCCTGAGGAGACCGTGTCTAGTGGCTACTAGCTAACGGCGGTCTGAACGCACCCTGAGGAGACCGTGTCTAGTGGCTACCAGCTAACGGCGGTCTAAACGGATCAAAAGGAAGAGTCGCCAGCATTTAGCTGAAGTTTTCCAGAATTCTAGATCTCTAAACTCTAAACTTGTCTCTGCTTACTTTCATGAATTTCTAAACACTGTTTAAAATCATAGGATCGTTCATTTGACATATCAAGAAAAAGGGGCTGACCACTCTAATTAGGGGGTTTAACTGAATGCGATTAGTATATCAGAACACTATCAAGAACTACAGTAATAGAGTTGACGGTTGAAAGTTAAGTACTAGAATATATGAAGTCTAAATTTGGTACCCAATTAGCCTCAAATGTCGGTCCCCTTACTTATGCATGGTACCGTGTCGGCATATTCTCAACAACATTGATTAAAACAAATAAAAGAAATAAAGGGAAGAAAAAGAGAAGAGAAAGCCCATTTTCTCAAAATATAAAATAAAAGACCCCCCCCCCCCCAAAAAAAAAAATAATAATCTTGAACATACCGGTAGATTATTTGTGCTTCTGTCCTTACCGTTCGAGTTGAAAGAGTACACCATTATTTGTGTATGGTACAGAAATAACAGTATGAGGTGACACAGTATAATTTTGGGATTGTCCTTACCTTTAGATGGAAGAGTGAGGTTATGGCAATGTTTTTAATATGTGCGATCAAAAAGAACTGTAAGCGCTATTGTTCTTACCGTATAAACAGGAAGAGAATGATTTGTGCTATCTTTCCTAACTATGGTTAAAGAGGCGATCACATGCATGTGTAGTACTATTGTTTTAAATATGAGCTGGAAGAAGATTATGTGAGCTATTGATTTACCGTTTGAGCTAGAAGAGGAAGACATGGAGTTTCTGTTGAGCAGCTCGAGGCCGTAGATGTCAGCCGTCCTGTTAATAATGGACACCACGTCCCCGAAATCCTATAGAAAACGTGTGATTAGAGTGAAGCCAATCTGATTAAAATCAGATCTTTGATCTCCGACGACAAATTCGATGTCGCTACTGCTATCTAAATAAACTTTCGTTATGATAACAAGATTTGGAAAAATGTTAAGGTCTTCGGGTTAAAATGTACTCACCAAATATGTGATAAACCAACTCAAAGAAGTGTGCAGCATAAGCAACTTATCGGCCTTAAAGGAGAAAAAGAACGAGTTACCTTTGCAATACCTATCGTGTCGTTTACAGATTACAAAAAGAACAGGGTATATATAGTGTACGTGTAACATCCAAGAAAAGAAACAGGTTCAGATTTTATTTCTAACCCACCGCTTTCATGACGAACTTGACCACGGAACTGTCCATAGAGTGGAACACCAGGCGGCGCCGCTGAGCGCTACGTAAACTGGTCAGCGTCAGGGTGAGCTCCTTGTCGTCCTCCGAGTCGATCGAGGGAGGTAAACGGATCGGCCAAACCTTGACGTTACGTCGGCTTAGCTTGGGTACCGGAGAAAAGTCGTCTGGAAACAAACACGTACGTCATTTTATACATCATAGTTCTCCATGGCTTCATCGGTGGCATTATTATTGTCATCACTTACTTTGTGAAAGAAATGCTATATCTTCCCATTTCATCATATCAGCAATGATCTCTGCTACAGCATCTGCTAAGGAGTCGGAATCAGGA